>JAADVV010000427.1:0-16465 GCA_023335905.1 Pythium pyrilobum
ATCACGTGGTTAACCCCGCAGGAGACAGCAGAACACTTGGTAGGCATGCGGATGACTGTCGGAGGGACTCGTATGCACGCCTTCGACTCGTCGTCTCGTCGTGGATCCTCGCCCAGCTCGCCATAGAACGCAGTCCCCCAGCCGACGACGCCACCGCCTTGGGTGACGCCAATGGAGAACGACTCGCCACCGTCGACATGCATGTATTCATGCGTAGAAGCGCTCGCGCATTCGCCGAAGAGGTCATCTCCGTGGCAAGTGCATTCCATCTTGCAGGGATTAAAGACTCAGATCCACATGAGAGCATAGAGGATCAGACACATTAGTATCAGATCTGATGGAGCTGCGACCACGCACATCACGAAAAGTCTCGAACGGAAGGAAGATCGACGATGCAGTGCCAGCACGAGAATGCGCAGGGCGGCGGCCACGACCACAGCCACGACCACGACCACGACCACAGCCATGACGTGGAGGACGCCGATGGTGACTCGCTGTACCCGTACATCGACACCAGCAAGCTGCGTGTGCTCAACGCGCTTGATCCGTCGCATGTCGCGCACCCGTTTAAGCCGCACAGCGAGCGCGAGGACCGCACGCGCTTCCTCTGCAGCAACGAAGACGACCCAGAAATGATCTTGTACATCCCGTACGTGCAAGGCAAAGGGTGGTGTGGAGTACTAGTAGTAGAATGGGATGACTGATGTCGTACGGCAACGCGCAGGTTTACGGAGGCCGTGAGCATCAAGTCGATCTGCATCTCCGGCGGCGAGGACGGCGCTCACCCAAAGTCTATCAAGATGTGCGTGTACTGCAATGCCCCAACCATCTCCTCCCATGCCGTTGCTGAGTGCAGGCAATGTGCCCAATGTCTAGATTCACGAACCGAGAAGATATCGATTTCTCGAACGCGAATGAACTGCCGGCTCAGCAGAAGCTCGAACTCGTGGAAGACCACGTCGGCAGCGTCGACTACCCTCTTCAGTGAGTCGAGGCATATTCGCACCCGCCAAGACCTTTATGATGCATGTTAGCTGATTGCCTCTGCTATGAAACAGGATCCGAAAGTTTCAGGGTGTCAGCAGCATCACACTTTTCGTGGAGGATAGTTTCAACGGGGACGATACGCGCATTTATTACATCGGTCTCAAGGGGGAGAGCAAGAAGGTTCGTCCGCGCAAAGAGTTGGTTGTATGCCTCTTCACAATACTCACACCTAATTGTCAATGTGCCACAGTGGCGCCATGGAGTCGTGGAGGCAGTCTATGAGAGCCGTCCGCAGGCTGCTGATCACAAGGTGGCGGACGCGGTCGGCTCACAGAGCTTGAGCTAGGTGTCGCGATGACAGTCGTTTATACATTCATGCCACAGGAGTGATCATGTTACTGAAACCTTCTCGGTCTTGACGGTAGTTGGCAAGCGCCTTCTCCGCATCCTCAGCCTTCTGTTCTTCTTGTATTCTCCGATCTTGGAACACTTTCAGCATCTCCTTCATGTCGGCCAACAAGTCACCATCAGCTTCGTCGCGCATGTCGCTCTTCACTTCGACAGCAGGATCCACCGGTTCGTGGCGACGAATGTGCGATCGTGAAAGGCCATCCAGACTATTTCTGCCTTTTGGGGGAATCACAATGTTCGATGTCTCGTAGTCGGTCGAAAGCAAGCTTTGTCCAAAGGATCCGCTCTTGTTGGATCGGGCGTCATCATCTCGCATCCAGATCGAATCATAGTTCGAAGTAGCCTCGTCATCTTCCACGAGTTTGGCTCCCCCGTTGCGTACAGAAGAGCGATCAGAGTCGTAACCAACTGAAGATCGTCGAGATTGCTCGAATCGCTCTTCAGTTCGTCGTGAAAATGAGTGCGTCTCGTCACCAAATCGGTCAGAGAAAGCTGACTGCGAAAGCTGACTCCGTGACAATGATGATCCAACGTGCCCGGCTTCGGGTTCACCATCAAACGACGCTGATCCACGAAGCCACTCGTTGCGCTGCCGAGTCCACGAGCTGCACGCTTCATCTCGTCCGGAATGTTCGCTTTGATTGGACTGGGCTTCTTCACGTTCTACACGAACAGCAGCACGTTGCAACAATATCTCGTTGGTCCGCAGTTCTTGGCGGAGCGTGTCGACTTGAGACACGAGATCGTGCTCGCGAATCGACCATTCTTCTTGGAGCTTGTCCATTTTGCTTTGGACCATGCTCTTAATCGTGGTCACGTCCTCAGACTGCAGAACCTCCACTTCACCTCTCAGGGACTCAATTTCTGCTTGTGCATGAGCAAGTTCAGCAGAGAGCTGATCCACTTGGTCGGCGAGTTCGTCCTTGAGCAGCATCACGTGAGTCAATCGGTCTTGCAAGTCGTCACGCTCCACTTCCACTTCGCCTTGGTCGCGCTGATAGCGCTCGCATTGCGATTCCAGCGCACGCACGCGCGTGTTTTTACCATCGAGCTCCTTCTCCAGCGCTGTGATCTCTTGCAGTTTCACGGTGTCGTATCGAGCCAGCGCACTTTCGACCTCGTAGAGCTTGCGCTCCATCGTTGACTGCAGCATAGAGCGCTGAATAAGCTGTTTCTCTAGTTGCTGGATATACTTTCGGTCCGCAGTGGTCTTGCTATCGTGCTCTCGATGAGTCCGCTTGAGCATGAAGTTGACCTCTTGCCGCAGACGTTCCTGGTTACGAACTTCGTCTTGCAGCGACCGCATGAGATTCATCGCTTCCTGAAGCCGCTCGCCTCTAAACGCAGCCATTGACGGCATCATATCCGCAGAGTGTTCGCCGCTCTTCTTACAACACGAGTGCCACGTGAAATGCGCACTCCCAGCAACCTTCGATTTCTTCGCCGAACGTGCATGGAGCAGTTCATTCCTCTCCTTCACGATCTGCGCAGCGTACTTCTCCAGAAACTGCTTCTTCTCTCGCTCACTCGCAACCTCTGAGCTGAGAATGCGCGAATGGTTTCGCGCTTGCTCGAGATCCTGCTCGAGCGACGTCGCGTACAATCGGAGATGCGTGGCCATCATCTCCATCTCCGAGTACTTTGGGTGAATGTGTAAGACGAAACGAAGCAATCGCTCGGGGTCCGACGTCGGTGGAATTGCCGGTAGTTCTGTTTCCGTCAATCTCTCCTCAATCTCGGCCCAGCCATCACGATCAACGCCCTTCCTGGGCCCTTCCTGGGCCGCATAGCGCTCCATTTCCGCCACCGTCTCGTTCCCGCCAAAAGTCGATCTGTTTGGCAAGAAATGACCATCACTCGTTTCGTCCACCTCAATTCATGACGCGATTCAAAACATGAATTGAGATGAATTGGAAACATGGTTGAAGTTGACAATCACTCCAAATACTTGTTTGCAGATTGCGCTCGGGAGTGAAAAAGAAGGAGAAAAAAGCGGAACCATGGACGACGATGGACGTATGAGCGAGACTTCGAGCGTGCGGAACCGCGGTAGAGGACGGAGAGCGCCGTCTCCGATGGATGAGATGGAAGAGGGTGGCGGTGAGAATCACCAGGCGTCGCACATGCGGCCGCAACTCCGGTGTAATGCATGCTGGGACGTGCTGCTCGCGAACCAACAGTCTGCCCAGACATGCTATCGCACCAGTTGCAGCCATCTTTTTTGCGTAAGTTTGAACGCGATAAATCGAGCGATGATGTTATAGCCCCTCATGGATGGTGTCTAGGAAAAATGCGCGTACAAACACTTCGGTGGAGGAAGACTCGTTTGTCCAGCATGCCGCACAGGTACGCCAAGATCGATATCCCATAAGAAGGCTGAAACTGACGTTGATTTCTGTATCTTGCAGATATCAACAGCTCGTAAGTGTCGCCTTTTCCCTCTCACGCGTACTGTGGAGTATTGCTGAACAGAAATGTTGTGTAGCAGAGGTGGCGGAGTCTTCGAAACGTACGTAGACATATGAGGCACTTGGCTACTACTCGTGTTGATGAGCATTACGCAGCACGATTCACGGGATCGCGGACGCGAAGGTAATGCAAGAGCTGTAGTGTTTTTGAGCGTGAGAGTCCAACGCTAACGAATCACATTACGTCATGATAGAGAACCGAAGTGAGTCGCTGTGTTCCGATGATGCACATTTGGAAATGGGAGAACTTAGAACCTTCAGGCTATTTGGGAAGAAATGATCGCCAATCCATCGTCATGCTTCGGTGAGCTACATGTCATAGAAGCCCTGCAGTCGAATACAATGCTAATATTCAGGTAACTCGATCAGAACACTTCCAGCATGCACTGGGTAAGTTTCATGCGCAGAAGTAAGGCTGCTGTCGAGGCTAAATTCTCTCCATCGCAGATTTCATTATGGTGTGTAGACCATCCAGCGAGTATTACTTGCGAGTAACAGTCACGTCACGCAATGTTTCTTACTTGTAGTATCAGCTGGCTCAAGACTCCTACAGGTCAGTACAGTGTAGCGTGCTCTTTTTTCGATACCGTGACTAAGTTTATGAACAGACAGGTTCACATGTTCAACTTGCGATACGGTGCAGCCGATGCCTACTGAGAAAACCGTTGCTTCCATTGCCGCAGGAAGAGCTCCGACGACAAATGGGTTTGTAAGCCCATCAACATATTATAGACCAGAGGCTAACATCGTGTAAACCCCGCGAAGCCGAAGAACAGAAAGCTTTCCAGCTTCAGCACGGCGAGAAGTACATTCAGCTAAAAAACTACGCTGATCAGCTTGAGGCAGAGCTTCGAGAAACGAAAACAAAGATGCAAGCGATAAGCACATCGAACGAAGAGCTGCGCGAGGTGAAGTGGTTCTAGGTTCTGATAACAACTTGCATGAGGCTAATTCCGGTGAGGCTTCAACACATAGGCCTACAAAGAGAAATCTCGCAAGTGCCGGAACTGGGAAAAAATGGTAGGGATGTGTGATGATTAACCCTCACGAGAAAGCAGTCCTCACGGATCATCATTTCTTGACCACAGTGCAAGGCTTTAAAGTCTCAACCTCAAGGGCAAAGTGGACAGCGTCAATATCCATCACCTTCTGGATCCACCACATCGATCAACCCCGCCAACAATCCGCCGATGATGCAGATGCAACGAGAGGGATCTCTCGTAAGCGGCTCGTCTCCGTACGGACGAATGATAGCCCGACCTCTCGTTCGAACGTCTTATCAAAACACCGTGTCGAACGGCTCGATCATGCGACCGCATGCAGGGGTCATCATGAGACCTGAGACTCCTGGCCACATGAAGCGCCCCGGCATGACAAATTTCGAGAGGTTTCAGCGACCTCAGCTTGGTGGTTCGTTTTGGTCCAGCGAGTATTGCGAGGTTGAACGAACTGACATGAGTGTTGTACAAAAGGAGGCAGTATGCAACGCCCAGTCGTCCAAGCTGTTCCCAGTTCTCGACAGCGCATCGTGCGACCAAAAACACCACTTCAACTCACCCAACGGACAGGATTTTTGACCAAGAGGTTTGCTGAGCCGGCAATAACGCCACAACCCAAGAATGAGTGCTAACTTCGATTCTGTGCAGGCCAACATTTCAGATGTAGGCGGTAGCTTAGCTTAGTTGATATCAACACCTCCTCGCATGAGACTCTATTTCTAGCCGACTTCCATTGTACCGTGGACTAGCGTGAAACCTCGAGATGGAAGTGCGGCAATGGTCGGCCAAGAAGACTCGATCCTATCCGCAGCGTTTGCGATTATTGATCAGGCGACCCCTTTCTTTGATTTATCTGACGAAGAAGATGAAACAACAGCCACCTTTCCGGCCCATACTCCGGCCCATACTCAGGCCCACCGTGCCAGAAGCCGCTCCTGTTCGCCGCTATCGTCGATTCCTCCATGCATGCCGTTCCCGATTGACCAGATTTTCCCCTCCGCTCTTGAAGAACACGAAACGCTGGCAACCTTCCACCAAGAATCCACAACCGCCCAACAATCGCGTGTACGACTTCCTCCCAAGGGCTCACGACTAGACCGGTCGAAGCTAAATTCCAGTCCTACGCCATGCGCCAACCCCGTCGCGACGCGACCACTGACCAGTTCTCCGTGCGAGAAACGCTCGACGTTCCAGAAGCGCCCCATTCCAACGAAGAATCAACGCCGGCAGCTCCCAGCAGCATTGCCGGCGCTTCCACCGAGTCTGCGAGCGGCAACGAACAGCCAACACAAGAAGTTGGGCGCTGCCCGTGGGAGCGACTCATAAATATTATCCGTGTTGACAGCGTCATACAAATAAGGCGACAACTGCTGAGACCGCACAGACATACCTCGTAACAACGCGAGGTCTAGCTAGCCGGAAGCGAGGGGAGCTGGCCTCAGCGGTGACCTACAACCTCCAGCAGATAATTGGGAGTAAGCACTGGTAAATAGATATCTGCATCAGGAATCCCAGCTCTATCAGAACATGGTTCGGATGCGCTGGATCAGCATCTCGATGCGGTTTTGCAGGTTCGCAGCACGCGCGACGAGCTGGCGGAACGGGCCGAGCATCTACAAGAGCAAACTACGCATGAGTATACCTGATTCACTGACGGAACAGCGAAACAACGCGTCTCACCTGTGACTGCGGGCGTCCAATCTCAGCGAGAATGAGTGTAATACCGGTGGTGCGGATCTGCTTGGTCGAGTCACGCAGCAGCTCGAGCTCCCGCAGCGCGACCATCGCGAGCGACGAGAACGATGATGCGTTGAAACAGTTCTCCAGCCCATCGACCACTTGCTCGATCTGGTCCACAGACTGGGAAAGCGTCACGTACTGGTCGTCTCGGCGAGGAGGCTGGCGCACCTGGGGCGGCGGCGCGTGCTCACGACGCACTGAGCTGGCGTTCATGGACGCGTGAGGCTGACGGGAGTTGCGGAAGTCCGAAGGCGGAGCAAGGGTTTGTGCTCGTCCGTTGTTTCCCTGGAAGTGGAACGCGACTGGCAGGCTTTTTGTGGCATCCAAGTTCTCGACCGTGGGGTCCATGTACCGTCCTTGGGATTCCTGGTGGTGGTGGTGCTGGTTGCTGTATTGCTGGCTGCCATACTGCTGGTAGTACGTCCCATTGCGTGGGGCAGGTCTGGACTCGGGCGAGACTCGCGAGCTCTCGAATCGCGACTCCAAGAGGTTATCGGAGAATCGCGGGTCAACATTCTTGGCCGATTCAGCTGGGTACGTGCGACGGTTGGTGAACAGCGCGGACATTTCGTTTCCATCGACGGGAGCGACGGTGAGGGTGTCTGAACGCGCGGATAAACTCGATTTGTTCTGGAGCTTGCGTTCCGAGATGCGCGCTTCCAGGCGGTCTTTACACGACGTGGTAACCGAGTGGGTGATGTTGGGACTCTCGTCATCCGACATGTCTACTGGGTCTTGGCTGGGGTCGTACAGCAGGTCTGGCACGACGAGACCATCAATGTCGGTACCCATCGAGTGGTTGGAGCCGGAGCGAGGCATTTCCGGAATAGTTCCATGCTCGGCCTGCACGACTTCGAGCAACACGCTCCCGCTACGCTTCGATCGCGTCGCGGTCTGGGTCTTCTTGCGCTGCAGCGCCGACAGCATTCGCTGCGACAGCGTCGACTTGTTGGGCGGTTGCGCCGTGCTGGAACGGCGCGTCGGCCCGCGCATCGACGCCATCGATGCCTGAAGCTGAGCCGGGTACGGCTTGGTCATCTCGTTGTTCTGGTCTTCGGTCTCCTGCTCGTTGGACGGTAGCGTGCCGCTGCGGATGCGGGCCTCGATCTCGAGGTCAACGTCGCGCTCAATCACTTCGTCGTCCGAGACGTTGCAGACGAAGCTGCCGTTGCTGCTTCCATGGCGGCTGAGCGTGCGCGCTGTCGAGGCACTCGCGGCTGTCTGCGGCGCCGGCGGCGGCGACGGCATGCGCGACTGCGAAAGCGCGAAAATGTTCATTTATAGCGGTCGTCGCGACACGTCAAGCGATGCGGGAAACACGGAATGGGCGGCTGCCTCGCTTCTCTCGTTCTCTCGCCACCTTCCTCTGGTGATGGAGACGCCCGCAGCTTCTGTGTGATCTCGACGAGTCGACAAGCGATGCGCTTTGGTCCGTCGTTTTCTCGCTTGCCGACGATGCGATGAACTCGTCAATGGCGTGCGTCGCGGACTGCGCTGACGGTCAGCCTGACCTGGTCAACTGCGACCCGTAATGCGACTAGGCGACGGGGTTTCCTTTCAAATGGAACACACTATGTCACTATTGGTAGCCAATCAATGGGTGTCGTGGTGGGTCATGCTGACTACCCGTCGCCCTCGTGCCACGAGGGGGACGGGTTGTTCGCAGCGCAGCCGGCGATACGAGCGGATTTAAGAGAACATCAGTGACTTGTATCGAAAGTTGCGACGGGTTTAGGAGAATGCTCGGCCAGAGATGCGCCCGTGCTGGACAGAAGCAGGCCAAGTGGCCTTCGCAGCGAAGTTCACCGGGAAAGAGTGGAGATGGGGGCCATAGCCCGGCTGCACGCCCGGTGTGCAGTACAGTACGGTCCATCAAAGCAGAGGTTTCCATGCAAAGGAACTCTGACGTGCTGGGATTTGCCAGCTCCCAACGCTGGAGAAGCCTCCTTGCCCATGCAGATTGCTAGGTTTGTTCTCGCCTGCTCTCTCCATGGAGCCGCCTGCTGAGTGCCTCACGCGTAGGTAATAACAGTACTGTGTAGCAGCAGGATCGGGGATCGGTGCGCATCTGATTTTATCAGAGCAGCAGGCGGACATCCGACCGCTTCACAGTGAAGTCTTCACTGTCAACGATATGGAGCAGGACCCACCTTCACGAGACTGACTACTCGTTCCCAATACAATTCCTCACTTTGGTAATTAGTGCGAGGCGAAGACCCCCATCCACCACAACCACTGAGGCACACCACAGAAAGCAGCAAAAGAAATTGGAGCATTTGCTTGGTCGTGGTCATCGTTTGTGACCTCTCATCTTGCGAATCACGAGGCTTCTCCATCTGGTTGGCCACATGAGCTGGCGGCGCCGCGCCGAGAGACCCATCTGGTTCTGCCCCGCAAGTGGATCTTGCGGACACGAGCAGCTCCGCTCGACAAAGGACGACGAGACAATGTCTCGTGGAGGTGGAGGCGAGACGCACGCCAGAACGACGCTGCAGAATTCAGTGGCGACCGTCTGCAGAAAGCGTCGCGGGCCGCGGCTCCGGAATCAAACGCAAGAGCATGGACCTCGCATACCGAGGGGCGTCGTGGCACCGCCGCCGCTTTCATCAGAGAGCACAGTAGAGTATTCCGCCTACGTGCGTGAGTAGCGTGCTAGTCACGGCCTCCGATCCACTCTGTCCGACAGCGAGTCACGGCGCTACAGCGAGGAGGTACCGTTGCAGACTCTGCAGATCTGGGCCGATGTTTCCGTCGTTACTCAGTACACTATACATACACCTGTAACAGTGCCTCCGCCTCGCCGAGTCATTCTGGACCCCGGACTCTGGTCCAGAGTCTGGAGGCTCAAGACGTTGGAAGGACGCGTGCATGTCAATGGTCAAGTCCACTGTGCCTGGCGGCGAAGATGCGGCCGCGTCTGCTTCCTCGCTTCTAATTTCGACCGACTTATCAAAGAGCTGCCCGGTTCAGAAACCGTCGAGTGGATGATCATTCGAGGTCGTGGCGCCGGACCGGCGGACGTGAAGCAAACCGAACGGTTCGGTTTGTACCAGCCTGGTTCGGTCAAAGTTTGACGGGGCCGGCTGGTTCGGTTTGCGACGAAAAAGATGGAGAGCTTTGACTCAAAGCCGTCCATCTTTTTCGTTGAGTGGGGCAGGATGCAGAGGAGCGGGAGTCATGGCGCGCAAAATGGGACTCGTGACTCACGAGTCGTTGAGTCACAGCCTGCACTGTACTGTCGAGGCACATTGACTTTTCGCGTAGGTACTGAAATAGCGTGAAAAGCATACAGTACCTGCTATTGTCAGATACAGATGTGGAACAGACCCACATTGCCAATTCTGGTGCGTGACACCATACCCCTCGCTTCAGTGCCTTCATGGCACTCTGCAGCGGACGAACCGCTGTTCCGCACCTGGCCAGTCACATCCGCTCTGCGGTGCCAGCCAACGGTTCATCCCCTCTCCCTTCAACCGACAACCTCTCCGCGATCCCATTCTCAATCTACGTGTATCCGCGCAATGCGGTACCTCCAGTTGTTGAATCCCAACCGTTTCTACCGTTTCTACCCACGTCGCTTGGTGCGGCACCGCACACTCGGGCCGCTCCACCCGCATCTTCAATCTTTCCCCAAGGTCCCGCGAAGCTTCCCTCCCCCCCCTCTTCTCCTCGATCCATCATGGCGACTGCACTGGCCGTGCTCGCGGGCGACCACGCGCCGCCGCAGCTTGTCGCCGCTGCCAAGGAGATCCAGGCGCGCGGCCTGCGCGTCGCTGTGCTGGCGTCGCCGCTGCTGAGTGACGCGCTGACCGCCGCCAAGGTGCCGCACGTGGCGGTCGCGTCGCCCGGTGACGTCGCGCTGCTGCTCGCGGACCGCGTGGAGCTCGTGGTGGCGCTACCGCCGGCCGTGGCCGTCGCCGGCGAGTCGCCCAAGAGCAAGCACGCGCGGCTCGCGCAGTGGGTCACGGGCGCCGGCGCGTTTGTGCGCTCGGCCGCGTGGAACAACCAGCAGATCGCCGTGGTCATCGACGAGCAGGCGCTCGAGGCGCTGCCGAGCAAGGTCTCGAGCAACGCGAGCGTCGCGTTCTCGCTCAAGGAGCGCCGCGTGCTCGCCGAGAAGGTGTTTGCGTACTTTGCGCAGCTCGACGCGTCGATCGCGCAGGCGCTGCAGCGCGAGAACGAGATCCTCCACGACGTGCTCGTCGTGGGCGGCGGCGGCCGCGAGCACACAATCGCGTGGAAGCTCGCGCAATCCGAGTCGGTGCGCACGGTGTTCCTCGCGCCGGGCAACGCCGGCACGAGCGCCGACTTTGTCAACGTCGCGATCGACGTGGGGCAGCACGACGAGCTGATCGCCTTTGCGCAGACCAAGAAGGTGTCGCTCTGCGTGGTCGGCCCGGAGGCGCCGCTCGTGGACGGGCTCGCTGACAAGATGAACGCCGCGGGCATCCCGACGTTCGGCCCGAGCGCCAAGGCCGCACAGCTCGAGGCCTCCAAGGCCTTCTCCAAGGACTTTATGCAGCGCAACGACATCCCCACGGCCGCGTACAAGAACTTTACCGACTACGACGAGGCCAAGGCGTATCTCGACTCGATCGACCACGATATCGTCGTCAAGGCCTCGGGCATCGCCGCCGGCAAGGGCGTGCTCATCCCGCAGAACAAGGCCGAGGCCTACGAGGCGCTCAAGGAGGTCATGCTCGAGAAAGCCTTTGGCTCGGCCGGCGACGAGGTCGTGCTCGAGCAGTTCCTCACGGGCGAGGAGGTCTCGCTGCTCGCGTTCTGCGACGGCGAGCGCGTGATCACGATGCCTGGCGCGCAGGACCACAAGCGCATCTTTGACGGCGACCAGGGCCCGAACACGGGCGGCATGGGCGTGTACTCGCCGGCGCCATGCCTCACACCGGCGCTCGAGAAGGAGTGCATTGCGATCGTTGAGCGTGTCGTCGCGGCCATGAAGGCCGAGGGCACGCCGTACGTCGGTGTGCTGTACCCGGGCTTCATGCTCACGCCCTCAGGCCCCAAGATCATCGAGTTTAACTGCCGCTTCGGCGACCCGGAGACGCAGGTGCTGCTGCCGCTGCTCAACAGCGACCTCTTTGAGATCATGAAGGCCTGCGTGGAAGACCGCCTGGACAAGTCGCTTGTCTCGTGGAAGAAGGCCGCGGCCGCGACCGTCGTCATGGCCTCGCAGGGCTACCCGGAGAGCTACCCGAAGGGCAAGGTCATCACGGGCCTCGAGGCCGCGAATGCGCTCGAGGGCGTCACAATTTTCCACGCCGGCACGGCGCTCGACGCCGCCAAGAACATTGTCACCTCGGGCGGTCGCGTGCTCGCCGTGACGGCCGTGTCGTCGACCATCGAGGCTGCGATTGACCGCGCGTACGAAGGCGTCGCCAAGGTGCAGTTCGAGGGCGCGCAGTTCCGCTCGGACATTGGCCTCAAGGGTTTGCTCCACAGCGCCAAGCCCGCCAAGCTCGCCGTGCTTGGCTCCACGCGCGGCAGCAGCATGCAGCCGATCATCGACGCGATTGCTGCGGGCCACCTGAACGCGACCATCGAAGTCGTGGTCAGCAACAAGTCGGACGCCGGCATCCTCGAGCGCGCCAAGACGCACGGCATCGAGGCCGTCGCGCTCGCGTCGCAGGGCAAGACGCGCGCCGCGTTTGACGCCGAGGTCTCGGAGGTGCTCGCGCGCAAGAACGTCGACCTCGTGCTGCTCATCGGGTACATGCGCATCCTCTCGAGCGAGTTCTGCCAGCAGTGGAAGAACAAGGTGCTCAACGTGCACCCGTCGCTGCTGCCGGACTTTGCCGGCGGCATGGACCTCGCCGTCCACCAGGCCGTGATCGACGCCAAGAAGACGCAGAGCGGGTGCACCGTCCACTTTGTGACGGAGCAGGTCGACGCCGGCCCCATCGCCGTGCAGCTCAAGTGTCCGGTGCTGGCCGCGGACTCGGCCGAGTCGCTCAAGGCGCGCGTGCAGCCGCTCGAGGGCACGGCGTTCCTCCACGCGATCCGCCTCTTCCAGACGGGCCGCCTGCTCAAGGCCGCGAACGAGAAGAAGGAGATCACGTACGCAGACGCCGGCGTGAGCATCGACGCCGGCAACCTGCTCGTCGATATGATCAAGCCGTACTGCAAGTCCACCGTGCGCACCGGCTGCGACGCCGATCTCGGCGGCTTTGGCGGTCTCTTTGACCTCCAAGCCGCGGGCTACGACAAGGACACGGTGCTCGTGGCCTGCACGGACGGCGTCGGCACCAAGTTGCGCGTCGCGCAGCTCGCCAAGAAGCACGACACGGTCGGCATCGATCTTGTCGCCATGTGCGTGAACGACCTCATCGTGCAGGGCGCCGAGCCGCTCTTCTTCCTCGATTACTATGCCTGCGGCAAGCTCGAGGTGCACGAGGCCGCCGACGTCGTCAAGGGCATCGCCGAGGGCTGCCGTCAGTCGCTGTGCGGCCTCATCGGCGGTGAGACCGCGGAGATGCCGTCCATGTACCACGACGGCGACTACGACATGGCCGGGTTCTGCGTCGGCGCCGTGCGCAAGAGCGCGATCCTGCCGCTGCCCGTGCACGCCGGCCAGGTTGTGCTGGGCCTCGCGTCGTCGGGCGTGCACTCGAACGGCTACTCGCTCGTGCGCAAGCTCGTCGAGGTGTCCGGTCTTCAGTACAGCGACGCGAGCCCGTTCATGCCGGGCAAGTCGCTCGGCGAGAGCCTGCTTACGCCGACCAAGATCTACGTGCAGCAGCTGCTGCCGGTCGTGAAGAAGGGCCTGATCCACGCGCTCGCGCACATCACGGGCGGCGGCCTCGTGGAGAACATCCCGCGCGTGCTGTCCAAGGACCTCGCGGTGGACCTTGACTGCGCGAGCTGGCCGCTGCCGCCCGTGTTCAAGTGGCTGCAGCAGCAGGGCAACATCTCGAACCACGAACTCGCGCGCACGTTCAACTGCGGCATCGGCATGGTGCTGATCGTGCCGCAGGAGAACGTCGCGCAGGTCGTCCAGGAGGTCGAGGCCACGGGCGAGAAGGTGTTCTACCTGGGCAAGGTCGTGCCCAAGCCCGCGGACGGCGAGCAGGTGCTGCTGCGCGGCGTGATCGCATAGAACGACGGGTGTCGCCCCCCCCTTTTGTATTGTGAAAGCGTGATTTCCTTCCAACCCAACTCTCTTTGGCTTCGCGCAAGAGAGCAATATACTATTCTGCTATTACATACCACCACCCCCACCACCCCCTCCCCGCTTCATCATGGGCTACCACTTGTAGTACTACACGTAGTCGTATCAGAGGCTGCCGCGGCCGAGCAGCGAGAGCAGAGTGAGCAGACAAAGCAGCGTCTCGGAGCAGACCAGGCCCAGCGCGATGCCGTTGAGGATCGAGTCGAGCCGCAGCCTGCAGAGAGAGAGAGAGAGAGAGAGCAAAAGTCAGTACGCCCGCTGCGCCGACGCCGTCGCAACGACATCACGTACACGTAGGTCTGCAGCTGCACAAAGTAGACGTTGCAGACGATCACGGGCGCGGCGAGCAGCAGCGCGAGCGCGAGCGCCGCGATCTGCCGCGTCTGGTTGCCCTTGGACGCTGTGTTGACGACAAACAGCGCGGCTGTCAGACCCCCAGGCGGCGGCGAAGAACACGGCGGTGGTGACAGGAGGTGCCACCTTGGAAGAGGCGCGTGCTGGCGACGACGTAGTAAAGCACGAGGAACACGACCTCCCACGCGAACGCGCCCGTCGGCGGGTACGGCAGCATCACGCCTAGGCGGACAGATCCATTGGTGCGGCTCATTCCTGATCCACAGAGACGTGCCGTACCGATCATGCGGCCAGGTACTACCTTTGTAGATGAAGAGCGCGAGCGAGACACCGACGAACGCGTAGAGGTAGAGCTGGTGCACGCCCAGGGAGAGCTGCAGCAGCAACGACGAGACCTGACAACAGAGAGGCGTGTGCGCGCGTCACAGATCACGACGGGCAGCACCGTTCACAGAGCACAGGACGTACAGAGGGGGCTGCGCAGGAGGGAGGGAGCGCATGCAACCACCCAGACCCACAGCAGCGCAGCCGCTGCGTTAGACGTGCCCTCCATGCAGCGCCCACGACGGGCAGCACAGCGCGAGCGCGACGCACCTCGTCGCTGGATCATGATCTTCCTTTCTTCGGATCGAGCCGTCGAAGAGGTGCGAGGAAGATGTCACTACCAAAACTAGTCACTGTTTTGGATACCTCGTGAAAGTGACATCTCACCGTTGATAGGGTGTTTCTGTCAACCCATGAATGTACTGAGATATGTACCCATCACGTTCGGAGGGAGCAGCTTCTCGACCAGTTTTTCTCTCACACCACTCTCTCTCTCTCTCTCTCTATCGATCTCCGCGTAGTCGCGATGAACCGCTCGCGCTGGCCGCTCAGCGCCCTGCAAGAGCTCGACGCCGAGCCACTGGCGAAGGATTCTGACGGCGAGCCGGTCTGGCGTCCCCACGAAGTCTGCCGCGCCATTTCGTGCGACGACTTGGTGTGCCTGCTCGAGCACGACGACGGCAGCGGCGAGCTGCGCCGCTGGAACTACGAGCCGGGGCTGTACAACGCCGGACGCGTCGTCGTGTACAGTCCTCCAACGGCGGTGCACACGCTGACGGCGAGCGCGATCGTGGACTCGATCCGCGAGCAGGTCGCGCAGCTCGGCGGCGACCCGACGCTGGAGACCGCGCTGTGTCGCCCCGTGTCGCTCGTGTGCCGCTCGGGCAACCGGCTGCAGACACCCGACGATGCGCTGGTGCCCGCGGTGGCAAGCAAGTGCAGCGAGCCGACGCTGGTCGTCGAGGTCGCGTTTCTGAACGAGCCGATGGGGCTTCTCCAGACGCGACTCGCGCACTGGATCCACGAGTTCAGCGGCGTCCACGTCGCCATCGGCGTCAAGGTCTACGCGGGCGCGAGACGCACGCTGGTCGTGATGCTGCGCGGCGAGAGCACGCAGTACTTCGAGTTTGGTACTGGCAGCGGTGGCGGCGGAAGTGGGGGCATCCGCGGCGGACGGACCCACACACCAGCAGCGGCGCTCGCGACGTTCCCCGTGGGGCTGCTGTTCCGCGGGTTCGAGACGCCGCCGCGGCTCGCGTCGCAGCGTCCGCAGCATATTGTGGTGGACACGGACGACCTTCGTCTCGTCATCCAGCGCGCGCAGCGCACGGTGAAGCGGCGGCGAGCCTCGAGGAAGTGTGGCGGCGGACTGCCGTACTGCTGACGTGCGCCACTATTATAAGTCATTAGTCGAAAGGCTCACTTTGGGCCCAACCCACTTCAACATCACCTGCATTACAAGATACATAGCCTCCATTGTATGATGGGCTGCCGTGATCACGTTGAAGTGTATTAATATTTTTGTGTTTCGCCCGCGCGGCGACTGACACGCAAGAGGCTCTCGCTGGCGTTGCCCCCTCCGATCGGTCTCTGGCTGAGCCGCCGCGGCAGTGTCTAGTGTCTCTGTGTGTGGCTGCGTGCGTGATGGATCTCTACGGGCGACCACAGGTCGCGCGCCGCAACACGTCGCCCAACGTGCTCTTCCTCAACGAGGCCAAAGCGAGGCATGTCCTTCGTCCCGCCACTCGTCGTCCACAGAGATCTAACCGACGGCGTTCGTGGTGCTGCTGAATTAGGGCGTCGGCGTCGGCGTGTGCGGCGCCGAGCGCGAGGAACCAGGAGAAGGACGCGGCGCTCCAGGCCACGGGTATGTTGTCGCCGGCGGAGGCGGCGGAGGCTGCCACGACCATGCCATCGGCCGCGGCGCCGCTGTTCCACCACTTGCGGCCTCCGCCCAGCAGTCGATCGACCGAGCGGTGCGTGTGTGTGTGTGTGTG
>JAADVV010000428.1:0-16455 GCA_023335905.1 Pythium pyrilobum
AAGAGGAAGAAGAAAGTGGATCCATCATTCGCCCATAGTGGCGACGTGATGGCAGCCTCGGCAGTTGCCTTGACGTTTCTCTTGCGACCCTTCTCCCAGTCCGGCAGTGGAATTCGAATACACTTAGTTAAGGTAGTTTACTCATCCCAGCATGCGATGAGCAGGTCCAGTTTTGTATCGTCAGGCTCGGCTGCTCTCCGACTCGCGACAACGTTGCGCTGCTTTCTGACCAATCAGAGGCACTGAATCACCGATTGGGTTCAAAAACGGGGACAACGTCACGACAGCTGGGTCGCGATCGCCCAATCGCATTGCCGCTTGAACTTTTCAAAAAGTGCACGTTGATTGGGTATTAATCCACAAAACGCCATATCTCGCGTAGTCCATCCCTTCGTTCTAGGACACTGCCCTCCACAGAACGAACCCTTCTCGATGTCCATTCTATAGCTGACTTGTTCTGTGCTTTCGACGCGACGTCCGTAAACCCAGGTTTGACTGAACACCACGATTCCAGAACACCTTCCGTTCCCTTTGGTTGCCATCACACCCTCACCTCGGCATCTGGGAAGCTACGTTACTTCCCTATACGATCAGACTCCCGCCACGACCACACACCACCGCCAACACGCGTACCGACCTCGTCCTTCCTGCACATGGGCGCTCAGTTCTCATTCGGCGGCTCGCACGACTACTACGACGACAACGACCAGCTCGTGACTCGCCGCTCGTCCGCCATGTCTGTGCCGCCAAAGGACGCGACGTACGCGGCCATGCAGTCGCCCGTGCCGCACACGGCCGTCCACATCCAAATGGACAAGACCGAGGCCTCGAGCAGCTCGGACAAGGTGCTCTACGACCACGACCTCGTCATGATCTTCCCGTTCCGTGAGGGCGGCGAGGCCAAGAAGCCCGAAAAGTTTACGTCCGAGGCGTTTGTGACGCTCATGATGGGCAAGGACCAGGAGCGCAGCGTCGCGCAGGGCAAGATGGTCATCGACACGTTCCAGCGCGTGCTGCGCTCGCGGCGCTGCTACCTGGACGACCAAGGCCGTGAGCTGCTCACGGGCAGCGACGCCGACCACAGCCATAAGGCCGAGCAGTCGCGCTGGCGCAACGAGGAGTCGCTGCTCATGGCCGAGTACGAGAAGTTTGTCGGCTCGACGGCGCCCACGACCGAGGCCAAGTTCTGTGAGCTGATCGCGACGGCCGTTGCGCGCCGCGTGCAGCTCGCGTGCGGTCTCACGACGCGCATGTTCCGCAGCTGCGACAACGACGAGATTATCATGACCATCAAGGCCGACGACAATGATTTGCGCGTCGAGGCCGACCGCACGGACTACCCGCTGCAGGTCAGCAACCGGCCGTTTGACATGAACGTCCACCGCGAGAAGCTCGAGGCCGTGCGCCGCGAGATTGGTGACGAAGAAATGCAGAACTCGATGGAACACCTCAAGAAGATTCGCGGCTGCCCGGACGCGAACCCGACAACGCCGGAGATGGACCCGCTGCTGGTCACCGAAGGTGACGAGCACCACCCGGAGATGCGCCAGGCGCTCAAGATCTGGGGCCACACGGAGGAGGCCGACGGCCTGTTCATTGAGGACCTCAGCTGCCGCCCGACCAAGGCCAAGACGGCGTGGGGCCGCTTTTACCACTCGCTCATGGAGATCTCGTACGAGCCGTCGACGTACTTTGCGCCGTTCGCGGACTACCGCAGCGAGCCGCAGTACCAGCCGTACTACCGTCGGTACCCGCTCAAGTGGGGCGGCAAGACGGAGGACACGCTGTTCCTGCAGAAGGACCGCATCCGCCTCGCCGCCGGCATCGTACACCGCCACATCAACACGGACGCGCTCACGGTCGCTGGCTTTCTGGTCGGCAACATGTTTGCTCTCCACGACGCGGCCGCGTTAAAGGATTTGCGCGATACGTGGGCACTGCGGTGGTTCATGATGAACCAGCCGCTGCAGAAGATCCGGTACTACTTTGGCGAGAAGGTCGCACTGTACTTTGCCTGGCTGGGCTTCTACACGAAGATGCTCGTGTTCCCGACGATTGCTGGCATCATCACGTTCATCGTCGTCGAGATCCGCAACAACCGCCCCAACAAGAAGTCGGGCGAAGGCGCCAACCAAGGCTACATCCTCATCGCATTCGCTGTGATAGTCGTGGCGTGGTCGGCCGTGTTTTCCGAGATTTGGAAACGTAAGAACCATCTCTTGAACGCGCTCTGGGGCATGCACGGCTACCACCGCTCGCTGCGGTACCGAGCGCAGTTTCGCGGCACGAAGAGCTACAACCCAGTGGACGACGAGGAGGAGATGACGTTTGAGGACAAGAGCAAACGCCGTCGCGCGTTCTTTGTGTCGATTCTCGTCGTGCTCACGATGATCCTCATCGTGCTCATCGCACTCATTGGTCTGTTCCTGCTCAAGTGGTACATCAACCACTGCGACAGCGACGATAAGTGTAATGTCGACTTGCGGTACCAGCGCCCGTTCACGCTGTCGACGACTGGTCTCAACGCCATCCAGATTTTGATTCTCAACACGGTGTACCGCGGCGTCGCCAAGAAGCTCAATGCGCTCGAGAACCACCGCACGGACCGCGAGTACGAGAACCACCTCATCGTCAAGGTGTTCCTCTTCCAGTTTTGCAACTCATTCGCGTCGTTTTTCTACATCGCGTTCCTGAAGGGCAACATTGTTGACGACAAGTGTCTGCCGTCTAAGACGAGCGACGAAGACTGCATGACGGAGTTGCGCGACCAGCTTTTAATCCTGTTTCTCGTTCGTATCGTCGTGGGTAACACGATGGAGGTCGTCGTGCCGTACCTCAAGTACCGCTACCAGTTGTACCGTGAGCGCGGTGCCGTCGAGGGAAAGGACGAGCGCCACAACTACATCGAAGAGCAGGCCAAGCTCGTGCCGTATGAGCAGGAGGAGGCCTTCGAGGACTACAATGAGATGGTGATCCAGTTTGGCTTCATCAACTTGTTCGTGGTCGCGTTCCCGCTCACGCCGCTGCTGGCGCTGCTCAACAACTTCTTTGAGGTCCACGTCGACGCCGTCAAGTTGTGCTTTGTGTCTCGCCGCCCGTTTCCCGAACCGGCCAAGAGCATTGGCGCGTGGTTCTACATCATGCGCTTTATTTCGTACATCGCGCTCGCGACGAACTCGGCGTTGATTCTCTGGACGTCGGATCTGTTCAAGACTCAGGCTGACAGCGGCGAGGACTTACCGGGCATCACGAACACGACCAAGGCGTTTATCTTTGTCGTCTCGTTCCAGGTGTGTGTCATGCTTTCGATGCTCATTGAGCGCACGGTCAGCGACGTCCCGAAGCAGCTCAAGCTGCTGGAGCAGCGCTTTGACCACATTGTCAACATCGTGTTCCGCAACCTCTGGAGCGGCGACGACTCGCATCTGGGCGAGACGGCCGAGGAAGTCGACCTCACGATTTTCCCGAACGACCAGTGGGACGACCGCCAGCCGCTGCTCGCGTCCAGGACCCATTGAATCTCAACGCGCTCGCGTCGCGTCTCGACCATCCCCATCCTCGGCTCTGTTTGATCCCCATGGAACGGGAGGGCATGCGCGCCGGTCGTCGTGCATTGTATTATGAAACCTACAAGCCTTGAAATACACGGTCTGCAGTTGTTGCACGGTACACACCACTCGCTGAAATATCCATGTGGATCTGCTCGATCTTATTACTTCAAAAACGTGCACCCATGTGTGAAAGCTTCTTTTCGTGTGGTCCACACGATACTTATAATACAAAGCGGTGAGTGTTGGTGGTGTACCCCACCGTACCCCTTGCCTTCTGTTTTTGAGTCAGTGCGAGTGTATCCTCCCTGACCAACTGGACTGCAAGTCAAATCCAGTGCAGCACCGTTGCTCTTCGTTCCTTCGCCGTCGTCGTTCGATATTGGCGTCAGTCTCTCCGTCGTCGATCTCTCGCTGACTCGTCCCTGTGGGTGGGGAGACCCAGCCCATACTGCCGTGTATACATACCGGTACACACACGAGGGATGGCGGATCTGGTCAAGAGGAAGAGCGCGCGCGTCGAGCGCCGCGGCCGCTTCACCATCACAGAGATCGAACCGGACTCGCCGGCCTCCTCGGCGGCCGGTGAGCACCCGACGTACCGCACGTCGGTGGACGTCGACGGCGGGTACGATGACACGCTGTACGAGAGCGGCGAGGAAGGCGATGGGGAGGCCGACGCCGGCCGCCAGTCGTTCTCGTGCGACTCGGCGGCGGCGCCCGTGGTCACGAGCGAGCGGATTAGCCCGTTCGGCTCGGCGGTGTTTGAGCGCACCAATGGCTCCGTGCGTGTCATGGACTCGAGCGGCGACGGCACCGTGACCGACGCCAGTATGGAGGCGGCGGTGGGCGACGGAATGTCGGACGGAGAGGGCGATGGCCGTCGTGTGCGGTCCGAGACAATGGATGCCGACCAGCTCGACGGCCGGCGAGTCAAGCGCAAGGGCCGCTTCACCATCATTGAACTGTCGAACGATTCGCCGCGCTCGCGTCGCGACTCGGCAGAGGTAGGCATGCTATTTCTCCACCCATTCTTCGGGAGTAGCGCCGTAGAGGTCGTGAACCATCGAGCTGACTCGTCTTTCTTGGCTTTTCGCAGGAGTTTTCCAACACGACCTCGATCTCGGTCACGTCAGCTCAGGTGACGCAGGCCAATGCGCAGAACCTGAGCACGTCGCCCAAGCTCGGCGCGTCATTTACAGGAACGTTCGGGAACTTGGAGATCAGCAGCACGCCTTCGGCTTTGTTCTCCAGATCCATTTCGGAGAGCAACACGCCGACGATGCGCTCCAGCCGCTCGATGATCCAGTCTTCCAGTGAGGGCATTGAGAACGATCCGCACCTCGACAACCATTTCAGTTCCTCCACCACAATGTCAGGCGTGGGCTCCATGCATAGTCTCAGCAGCAGCGTCAACGGAGTGTCGGGCAGCCACTTCCACCACATGAGTGCTTTGTACGGCAGCGCACCGAGCGCGTCGATCCGTCATCAAACGGTGCATGACAATGTCGCGAGCCCGCCGCTCAAGCCCATGCAGGTGTCCCCATCCAGCGTAGCCTCTATAAACGCACTGGGCTCCTCGTACTCGTCCCTGCCCACTGCCGCGATCAACATTCCCGGCACCAGCGCGGCGATCGATAGGCGGCAACCACACCCCGACATCGGCGCCAACCGGCGGCACCTCGCTTCCCGCCAGAAGGCGATCACGATTTCGGCAGAGCAATTTATCCAGCAGCAAAACACGATTGCGTCGCTCATCCGGCAGCAGCACGAGCTCAAGCAGCTCATTGGCATCCTCGCGGAACAGCAGCAGCACTTGACCAGCATTCCGAAGCACCTCTCCGGCTTCAGTCTGGACCATGATCAGAATGACGCCCAGGAACAAAGCATGGTACGCAATTGTGTTGCTTTGTCAAACAAGCGCGGTGTCAGGACGTGTATGGCTGACCGTGTGATGCTGTGTCTGTATTGGTAGCGGGAGGCGCAGATCCAGGTCGATGCGCTGAACCGAGCGAACGATGCTCTCCAGATGCTGCTCAGCGAAGCCGAGCAGGACGCACACGAGCGGACGGTGGAGATCGAGTGTTTGTCGAACGAGAATGACGAGCTGCGCCACCGCTTCTCCATCATGGAGCGCAAGTACCACGACGAGAAGAAGCGGTCGATGACGCTCGAGCAGGATCTACAGCGCACGCGGCGATCGCTATACGCGGCGCGCCACAAGGTCGACAAGAGCGACCAGCTGCACTCGTACCAGAAGCACCACCAGAAGATGGGCAGCCGCTCGTCGTCGCGCGAGCTCGACGAGCCCACTGAACAGAAGTTGCCGCTCGGGAAGATGGTGGCGTAGCGGCGGCCCGGACGATCGGAACCGAAAGGCGCCGTCGGACGCTAAAGAGTGTGTGTGTTGTGGGAGTCGATCGAAATTGAGGGAAATTCTAATTTGTACAAACGACGATAATGGCAATGATTGTGACCAAAAACGCGAGTGAGCACACCGTCGCGAACACGGGAAAGCGGTGGCGGCGGTCCGTGACCTTGACGAGCTGCTCGGGCGGCTCGCCGTTGCGGGGGATACGCGAGTCGATGACATAGCCGTTACCACCGCTCTGTCAGATACGAGCAAGCACCACAGCATTCATCAGTGGAGATGACGATGGCATCAGAGAAGTTGGAACCGCTACGTACCGCAGTCCAGTAGTCGGGCAGCAGAGTCGAGTCCAGGAGGTCGGAAAAGTCGACGCCACCATCGAAGGAGCAGCGAGTCGCGTTGCCGGGCGTGGGCTTCCCTTCTGCCGTCTTAGTGCGTTGGCTTGCATGCACACGTTGTGGCTGCACGCACTGCCGGCCGAGGCTCAGCGGAAGCGCGAGCACGAATAGCGAGATCGCAGCGACGGCCAGTCGAGGCGGCAGCGGCGCCATTTTGCGTCAAACAACTCTGTTATACAGACGACACAGCGGCTCTAAATGACGGCCCCATGCAGGTCAAACGAGTGGGCGTGTTGTATATATTATACTGCCTACAACAACGGCAGCGCTATGAATACGCGCGTGGTGCTGGGGCAATACGCCATCTTCCCCAATTTGCGTCATTTGCATCCGAAATGGCTACACACAATCAAAAACAGCTATGACTGGCCAAAAACGATATACAATATCGTATTGGTTGGCTGAAAAGGTGGCCCTGCTGGTCCACTGCCCCCTTCGTTGGCGGGAATTTCGGACCTGATCGCGGACGCGTCCCCGCGCAAGCCGAGCGAAAGTCCCAAAAGTCCCAACAACGCCAACAACGCCAACAACGCCACCGTTTGTTTTGTTGGTTCCTTCCAACAAAAGCCCTTTCGCCAACAACTTTCCAACCGACCTTTAAGACAGTACAAGTACGATGGTGGCGAGCATGGGCGACGAGAGCGCGCTGCCCGTGGACGTGGCGGTGGCCCCCACGGCGGCGCCGCTGAGCGCCAAGGAGCAGGCCGAGGCGGCCTCCAAGCTGGCCAAGCTGGACAACCTGCTGGAGAAGGCCGGTCTCTACTCGAGCTTCCTCTTCTCCAACATGGCGACGGCCGCGACGCTCGAGACCGCGGCGGCCGCCAACGGTGTTCGTCGACAGGAGGAGGAAGAGGAAGAAGAGGCGGCGCCCAAGGGCAACGGGCGCAAGCGCCGCGCGGCGCCCAAGAAGGCGC
Source organism: Pythium pyrilobum (assembly GCA_023335905.1). Classification (NCBI taxonomy): domain Eukaryota; phylum Oomycota; class Peronosporomycetes; order Pythiales; family Pythiaceae; genus Pythium; species Pythium pyrilobum. Next base: position 7,232 of record JAADVV010000428.1, read on the forward strand.
CCAAGAACGGCCAGAAGAAGCTCAAGCAGATGCAGCAGGACGCCCAGCAGGACAAGCCCAAGGCGGATTTTAAGCAGCCCAAACTGCTCACGGGCGGCTCGCTGCGCCCGTACCAGCTCGACGGCATCCGCTGGCTCTGCAACCTGTTCGAGAACGGGCTCAACGGCATCCTTGCCGACGAGATGGGCCTCGGCAAGACCATCCAGGTGATCGGGCTGGTCGCGCATCTCAAGTCGCTGGGCGTGCGCGGGCCGTACCTCATCGTCGCGCCGCTCTCCACGTTGCCCAACTGGGAGTCCGAGTTCAAGAAGTGGGCGCCGTCCATCCCGGCCATGATCTACCACGGCCCCCGCGAGGCGCGCAAGAAAGTGCGCCGCGACAAGCTCAACAAGACCCGGAAGAACGACATGGACTTTCCGGTCGTCATCACGTCGTACGAGATGATCCTCCAGGACCGCAAGAGCTTCGACCACCTGGGCTTTGTGTGGAAGTACGTGATCATCGACGAGGGCCACCGCCTCAAGAACATGAACTGCAAGCTGGTGCGCGAGCTCAAGATGTGTCGCTCCGAGAACCGACTGCTGCTCACGGGCACGCCGCTGCAGAACAACCTCACCGAGCTCTGGTCGCTGCTCAACTTCATCTTGCCGGACGTGTTCGACGACCTCGAGCTTTTTGAGAGCTGGTTCTCGTTCGCGCCGGACGACGCCGTCGAGGAAGGTGTCAAGGCCGACGACGCCATCACGGGCACCAAGCGCGTCGAGATCATCACCAAGCTGCACGACATCCTGCGTCCCTTCTTGCTGCGCCGCCTGAAGACCGACGTGATCGAGGAGATGCCGTCCAAGACCGAGATCTTCGTGTACTGCCCCATGGTGGCGCTCCAGCGCGAGTACTACAAGATGATCCTCGACCGCACGCTGGAGGCAGCCATGACCAAGAAGTACGGCACGTACCACGCCGCGGGCTTCCGCACGTCGTCGCTGCGCAACCGCGCGATGCAGCTGCGCAAGTGCTGCAACCACCCGTACCTGTTCGACGAGCCGACCGACGCCAACGGCATGGTCGTGACCGACGAGGCGCTCATCGAAGCCTCGGGCAAGATGGTCGTGCTGGACAAGATGCTGCGGCAGCTGAAGAAGGACGGCCACAAGGTGCTCATCTTCAGCCAGATGACCAAGGCGCTGGACATCTTGGAGGACTACATGAACCTGCGCGGGTACTCGCACTGCCGCCTCGATGGCAGCACGGGCATGGAGGCGCGCCGCGACCAGATGGACGCGTTCAATGCCTCACTCAAGACCGAGCAAACCGAGGACGAGTCGATCTTCTGCTTCTTGTTGTCCACGCGAGCTGGCGGGCTCGGTATCAACCTGATCGCAGCGGACACGGTGATCTTCTTCGACTCAGACTGGAACCCGCAGCAGGACAACCAGGCGCAGGATCGCTGCCACCGCATCGGTCAGATCAAGGAGATCGCCGTGTATCGCCTCATCACCGAGAACTCGTTCGAGAACCGCATGATCAAGCGTGCGATCGACAAGCGGAAGCTCGAGCGCGTCGTGATCCAGCGTGGCGACTTCAACCAGAAGCAACAAAACACCTCCGAGGAGAGGGCCAAGGCGCTGACGAACGCCGAGCTGGCGGAGCTGCTGCGCGACGACATCGTGCTTCGCGACGGTATCGAGAGCGGAGGCATCGAGGACGAGGAGCTGGCCAGCATTTGCAACCGCGATCTCGTCGTACGAAGCTTCGTGGATGGAGACAAGAACATGGACGACGAGCAGCGTGTCACCAAAGGCCTGCTGCCTCGCACCAGCAAAGGCTACGAGGTCGTGGAAGGCTCGACGGTGTCGGCCATGGACAGCTTCGCGTGAGAAGGTGTGTGTTTTCAGGTTGCTTTTTGAACCCACACTAAACTTTGATTGGACAAAATAGAACGTAACTTAAATTTCTCGAGTCCGATTGGTCAGGTTGGGTTTAGATATAGTTTCTATTCTGGAATTGCTGTGGGTTTTTGCACGCATTTCCCAAAAAGCTGCTGGAAGCCCAACAGCCAACATGACGGGCCCGACGACGACGCGGCCGATGTTCGCAATGCTCTGCGCCAACAACGTGAACCGCAGCACGGAGGCCCACGACCACCTCCACGCCGCGCGGCTGCGCGTCTGCTCGTTCGGCGCTGGTAACAAAGTGCGTTTCCCCGGGCCCACGCGCTACGACCCACGCATCTACGAGTTCTTCACGCCGTACGAGGTCATGTACCGCGAGCTCAAGGGCGAGAACGAGGAGCTGTGCGTCGTCGCTTGAGAAGTTCATGTAGGACAGTATGTGCACAGATGTACTGACTTGAGAGATGCGCGATCAGGTTCCGCCGCAACGGCGTGCTGTCGATGCTCGAGCGCGACATCAAAACCAAAAAGTGTCCGCAGCGCTGGCAGGACCTGAGCGTCAAGGAGCTCCACGACATTGATGTCGTGCTCTGCTTCGACGACCGCATCTTCGAGATCGTGCTGGAAGATCTGCAGCTGCGCGTGGGCAACGGCGACTGGAAACCGCTCCACCTGCTGTGTCTCGACACCAAGGATACGCCCGAGCACGCCAAGATCGGCGGCGGCCTCGCGCTCGAGCTGTGCCAGGCGGTGCGTCTGTAGAAGCACCCTATGCGATGGGATTCAGTACAGACTAACATGCTTTTGCGTGTGTAGATTGACTCACTGCCGGACCTGTACGACGGCATCTCGGACGCCATCGATGCGTTCGAGGCCAAGCACAAGCTGCGCCTCCTCTACTCGCTCATCCACATATAGGCAAATGCAGCAGCACGTAACACTTGACCTCTTCTCACACTCTCGAGTACATCCAAAACCGTTGCGTCTCTACTCCTCGAGCGACTTGGTCAGCGGCTCTTGCTCCAGCAGGAACGTAGTCATGAACGCCGGTGGCGCGCGCGTCGTCACGACGCGGAAGACGAGGTTGATTGCCGCGACCACGTGGCGCATGGGCGGAGCCGACGGCCTGGCGAGCCACTCGCGCGCGATCGAGAGCAGCATCTCGTGGACGAGCGAGGCCGTGACGGTCTCGTTCGTGCCGTGGAGCTGCACCGCGTGGTGGATCCACTGCCAGAGCTGCGCGCGCGAGATCTCGGCGGTCGCCGAGTCCTCGACGCAGCCGTTCACGACGACCGTGCCGAGACCTTGGAACCACCCGAGCACGTACGACAGCGCGACCGTGAGGTTGAGCCGCACCGAGTCGAGCGTTACCTCTCCCTGCGGCAGCGTCATAAGGATGCGTTCGTAGAATCGCTCGTCGATGGGCTTGCAGGGGGAGGCGCCAGCGTGTTGGTTGCTCTTGGCAATCGAGGTGAAGACCTACAAGGTGGACGACAGGTCAGTACGCAGCAGGCAGTTTCCACACCCCACAGAAGAAAAAATGCCTTACGTCTTGCACGGGCTTCACGAGCGCCAAGTCATACACCAACGCGCCGTCCGAGCCAGCGGTGGCCTCGAAGCCCTTGCCGTCCTTGGCTTTGCCGACGGCCGCAGCCTTGGTGAGCGTCGCTGGGAGTTGGTCCAGCACGAAAGGTACCATGCCCGTGGTCGCTGGCGCCTTCCGCTTCTTGCACGTCTGGATGAGCAACTCCATGTAGTGCCTGTCATGGAGAGACCACACGACGATCAGCTATTGGCCACAGGACGGTAGGTAGGCACATGCACGTACTGAAGGAATGGCGACTTCATGGACACAAACCGCTGGCGGTCGGGTAAGATGCAGGACTTGAGGTTGCGAAAGTTGACGACGATGGACGCCGTGTAGTCCCACATGCCGCAGTTGAGCCCCGCCGAGTGGTGGCGCAGCTCGTAGACATCTCGAACGCCGCGTAGATGCTCTCGATCAGCACCGTGGCCTTGATACATCCAGACGGAAGCTTTAGCTCTCGCTCCGTGAACTCAAAGATCTTACGCCACACGGCCGCTTCCTTGTAGCCCTCGAGCTTGGGCAGGTACACGAACGGGCCGCGGCCTTGGTTGAGAAGCTGCCGTCCACTGCGCACAAGCAATCAGTCCATGGAGCTTGGCGTCCTCATGCTAGATTCAAACACGCGTGGGAAAATGACGTACTTGTGGAAGAGATGCAGCGCAAAGTCAAAGATCGCTCCGGGGACGACTTGGCCGGCGACGATCATGTTCTGCAGTCGCAGGGGGTTGCAACTTTGTCAGTCCAGTGGTGTTGAGACAGCAAGATGCGAGCGAGGGAGTACCATTTCGTCCATGTTCCACGCGCGCGGCCGCACGATCAGCAGTGCTGGCCGCTCAACCATCTTCACGGCGCCGCACTGGAGCTGGCCGCGCGTGGCTTCCATGATATGGAGGTGCCCCAGCAGCGTGTTCTTCCACGTCGGGCAGTTGCCGTCATCGAAATCCACTTGCACTCCTTGGGCACCCGAGTTCAGCGCGCCCAGCAGAAACGGCTTGTCGCACGGCGCTGCGTCGCCAATGTCGACGCGCCGGTCGTGGAGAGCCGTGGGCAGCGGGTCGATCGTCCACGTCGCGTCCTCACGGATCGAGCGCGTCGCCTCGACGAACTTGGGGAACGCCGCTACGGGGTCTCGCTCCGCGAGAAGCCGGCGCGCCTTGCGCTCCGCTTGCATCTATGTGATACACAAAAAGGTGGTGAATACACGAGCGAGGGGGGTATGGTATATGCAGACGCGCGCTTACGGTCTCGACATCCGTGGCGAAGTGGGCTGCGACGCGCGCGACAAAGTCGACGGCATGCGGCGTCAGCACGGCATCGTACACGTCCGCGGGCAGTGAGGCCTCGCGCGGCGCCAGGAAGAACTGGGGCTCGGTGGCGGCAGCGGGTGCCGCACCGTGGAGATGCAAGCGGAGGCGCTCGATGCGGTTCATCGTGGCAATTGCGCAATGACGGATACGAAAAGTGGGGGACGAGAATGGAATGACGAAGATCAGCGGAGCTGCCCAAGTTTCACATTCAGATGCACCTTTTTTCAGCCAATAAATCATCTACAGCTAGTTATTTTGTCCAACCAGAGCAATGCAATCTATTTGGTTAACTCGGAGAGGACTCGTGTGGCAAACGGCTTGAGAGCATGGCTCTCGTCGGCGACGCGCTGCAGCATGCTCGTCACTCTGTCCTTGTCCAGATCGTGAAGGAGAGAGATTATGTCTTCAGAGAGACGCAAGATATCTGCCTTCTCTGTGGGTGTCGGGAGATGGGACTCACTGCCTTGGAAGGCTTCGCATAGCGCGACGGCCTTGAGGACGCCGACGAGGATTTGCTCGATGTGGGCCGGGATCCGAGGCCAAGCACTCACGACAGTGAGCTGCAGTGCCTGAAGCGTTGCAGTGATCAGTGAGCTATTGATGCTGTCGAAGGATGCGATGAGGACCTTGAGCAGCGGCTGCAGGAACCGAATGATGTACATACTACGAGGGGCTCCCAGGCGGACCACCACTGCACGGAGGTGGCGAGTGTAGAGCGAGCGCAGTGCGACCTCACTCGATAGACTGCAGTCGTTCAAAAGGCGCGGCACAAACATGTCGTAGTACTGGAAATCGTCCGATGCGGAGATCTTGTCCAGTGAGATCACGAGCGCTTCCACCAGGCAGTCCAGCGTCTCGGGCTTGCGCGATGTGATGGCGCCGCGCAAAACTTCCAGCAAGACGTCCGTATACCAACGCAGCTCTGTGCCTGTGACGTTGCGTACAATATGCAGCAGCATACGAGCTCCAACGAGTTGAGTCGGGTCTTTGAGATCGTCGACCAGTGGAAACACCAACGCGAGCAAACGACCGAGCGCGTCGCCCCCAAAGTGAGGGAACTGCACCTGTTGCACGATCCACTCAAGCACATGCTTGCTCATAGAGTGTTCGGACACCCAGTCTTCCTTGGAGACGTCCTGAGACGTGAGCGCCATCAGTCTGTCGACCATCGCTGCGAGAAGATCCGTTGGCGAGTCCTTCTTATGCAAACGTCGGCAGCTCTCCGTCACTTGAGCCGCGAGCTCCGTGCACCGCATCGCTTCGTACGCTGGCAGGTGGCCACAGCTAAAGAAGGCACTTGCGTGAATGGTGAACGGCGTCCATCGGAGCAACTCGCTGCCGCTGGGGGGTGGGATTTGCTCGCACAGCTCCGCGACAACGACATTGAACTCCATGAGCGGCGCGAGGTTTTCATCCAGATGGATGATCGCCTGGATATTCTCGGTATCATTCGCTGTAGTCGACACAGTCTTCACGATGATCCGCGAGAGTTCCTTCACGATACGCTGCGCCACTTTGGCTTGGTCCTTTGTCAATCCGTCTGCCTCTCGCAATTGTTCGGTGACATTCGTCAGCTCAGGGAGATCGACACGCTGCTTGGAACCCACGACTCGACTCGCAATCACTTCGACATGACGCAGCGCCAGCGTAGAGAGCATCGTATCCAGCACCACAGACGTAGAGACCAGCGAAGTGGCTCCATTTCCACCGGCATCCGTGTCCGCGCTCCGCATCATGTCTGCGTTTGCAGCGTCACACAACAGAGGGATGTCACAGTTCATTCCTCAAAAGACGATACCAACTTGTACCGAGTCGCCACCGGTTCTGTACCCATCTTACTATACAGTCTCTATTAGTGGTCCCCAAACTTCCACTTCGTCACGGAAAAGCATCCCGTCGGCTCTATCCGGCGGGGGGTGTCATAGATCTTGGGCAGCCCCGTGAGCAGGCCCTCGCTACGCGCACGGTTCATGGGCGTCGCTGTCTGCCTGGCTTCGCGCACGGTGCCGAAGGGAAGCGACGGGATAGTGCCGGGCACTATGCCGGTCTTGGCGAGCAGCGCGGCCATGCGCTGGTCCGGCGGCTTCATGAGCTCCCGCCGCGCCATGAGTAGCTCCGACCGGTCGCGCACGCGGCGAAACTCGGTCATATGCTGCGGGTCATTCGGCAGCTCAGCTACGGGGATCTGTACGATGCAGCCGGCGACGCCCATGGACGATTTGAGCGTGAGCACGCGCTCCCTCGCGCGCAGCTTGTTGAACTCCTTGGCGAACCGCTCGTTCGACGCGATCTCGTCGATGATGTCGTCCTTGCGCTGTGTTTTGTACTTTGGATTGTACAGCCACAGCTTGTCGGCGTTGCGGGTTACGAAATCGCGGGCCATCATGAGCCTTCCTTCCATTTGCTGCAACTTGCGGTACTCCTTCGCGGATCGCTCGGCCGATGCAGGCTCGTCCAGTGCTACCTCTCGCAAACGCACGTGGAGCTTCATCTCGTCATCGTCGACGACGCCATCACCATCGACGTCAATCGCTCCATACTGGTTCGTGACGATTTCTGGTTCATTGTCATCATTGTTGTCCTTAGCCTGGAACGGATGGACCTCGCGCTGCTTGGGCTGCAAGTCCGGCAGCGGGAACTTGGACGTGGACGCATTGTTCACCTTCCGCACGCTTTCCACCCACGTCTGGCGTTGGTATTCGCGAGGCTCCTCGTGGTACGGATCGTGGTTAACCACGCCTCGCACGTGGCGCGACGACCGCATCAATCGTTTCCGCTCGACCGACTCGAGGAACGCCATCATCTTGGGGAATCTCTTGTGCTCCGCGATGAACTCCGCGCTTTGGTCCTCGTCCTTCTCCGCGAAGATCGAGCCATACCGCCAGAGCTGGCCCTGGTTCCGCTCAATGAACTCCTTCGCGATGAGCAGCTTGCCCGCCTGCTGATGCATCTGCTGCAGCTCCGGCTCGGACAGCGCTGGGTTATGTGGGTTGCTGCGCTGCCGCTTCTCGATCATTGTGTCGACAAACTTGGCCAGCCGCATCTCGCGGATGTCCACTTGGCCGTCGCCGTCAATGTCGTACGCGGCCGGCATGGTGGTCTTCTTCGAGCGATCATCGCGCGCGCGCGTGCCTTTCTTGATCGTGGGCGTGCTGCCGTCGATCACATCGTCCGTGTCGGCGCTGAGAAACTTCCACCGCTCGCGCAGATTGGAGCTGCCCGTGAGGGGCTTGCGGAAGCGCTTGCCCTTAGTGCGTCCGTCGTAGCCGCTCATCGCTCGCTTGCGCTTTCGCCGCGGTGCCGCTTGGCGCCTGGGTCCAGCGAGGTCAAGCGAGACCAAGCAACCTGGCGGCGGCCATGCTTCCTCAGCTACCAACCGTGGCCGAGCGACTGGGCTGCATAATAAGACGCATCTGAGCCATTCACCAAGAATAGCGCAGCGAGGGCGAGTGGCGATGCGAGACCATCACTCTGCTGCGGTGTTGAAGTGGTGGCAGCAGATCTCAGTCGGTGGTGCGTGGCCGTGAAGCCGCCGCCGTGACAAAGAGACGTCGACACGCGCGTTCGTCCGCCGGCCCGACCCACCCAACTTGGGTCCCAAGCACCACAGAGAGAGAGAGAGAGAGAGAGAGGCGACAGGTAGTTCACATCGGAATGCGCCGTGGAACGGACGTGGTGGACGGATGGAACGCGACCAGCTTGAAGCTGCGGCGCGGTTTCTTTCCGTTCTGTTCCGCTCCAGGGGCAACGCAGTGCGTGTCTATGTCATAATAGAAGTTGGCCCCACACTGTGGCCACAGAGCCCGACCAGTCGGAAGACCAGGTTCAAGGACAGAAGCAGCACACGTGGGGGAGCGGCGTCTGGCCTCCACGGGCTGAAAGCGGCGCTGGCTTTGGTTGCCGTGGCCAAGGTTCCGCCGTGCTCGAATCTCATCCCTCTGCCTGTTGGCGCGCATCCTGTCCTGATTCTCCATGTGCTGACGCAGAGGGTGAAGGGCACCAACAAGATCGGTTTGCGGTCTATTTATCCCCCATGCGGCACAAATTCAAATCAACTGTATCCTGCTTAATTCCACGCTTCCCATTGGCTATTCGAGACCTACCCCTTTGTCTCACCGCACCAGAGATGGAGCAGTCGTGACGCGGTCCCGTCACGCCGGGGGCGAGCAGCTTCAACTCGTGCCATGTCACCCCCACTCCGTCACCCGTCGCAAATGCCGCATGGCTGCGTCTCTCCCGACCAAACAACATGCGCCATTGGGGTCTTGTCTGTGCGCGCGTGACGCGGCGCGCGTTTCTCGTGAGGTTCCGGCCGCGGCCGCGGCGGCGATGACGTCGTTGCCCCGGAGCTTTGGTGCCGGCCCGTGTGGATGCCGCTTTGCGCCCGTGACACGAAGCCTCACTTTCCAATTCGCCTTCGAGCCCACGGAAACCTCC
>JAADVV010000429.1:0-16436 GCA_023335905.1 Pythium pyrilobum
CCCCCCCCCCCCCCCCCCCCCCCCCCCCCCCCCCCCCCCCCCCCCCCCCCCCCCCCCCCCCCCAACGCCCTATTCGGTATCCACTCGGAAGGTTCCCAGTCAACTGCCCGACCCACGTGTCTTTGCACTTTACCACATGTCACTATTGGTAGATGGCACTCGCGTGAGGTCTCTGGGGCACTACAAAGCCTCGTTCGAGTGACGGGATCCACGCTTCTTCAAGGTTTCCTCGGCGCTGCTCGCCATCCAGTTCCGACGCCGCCATCACCATGGGCGTCGCCACGTCTTCCTCCTCCTCCTCCTCCTCCACCGCCGCACGCATGCTTCTGCTGAGCGCGCGTGTCGTCTTCTTCTCCTCCTTCCCTCTCGCGCACGCGTACGACGCGTCTCCGCCGCTGGCCTCAGACGCCGCGGACTCCACGGCGCCGCTCGTGCTGCCCGACTCGCTCGTCGCGGCGGTCCACGTGTGGATGGCCGCGGTGCTGCTGCTGCTGCTAGGCTTTCTCGCGGTCGTGTACACGCAGCCGTCGTGGCTCATGGACCTCGTGGTGCGCCACTCGCACCCGTGCGTGCTCTGGTGCGTGCCCACGGCGGCGCGGGTCTGCTCGCTCACGGTGGACGACGCGCCGTCCGCAACCACGCCGCTCATCCTCGACTTGCTGCGCGACCACGGCGTCAAGGCGACGTTCTTCATCATCTCCAACAACATCAAGGGAAACGAGGACGTCGTGCGCCGCATCGTGCGCGAGGGCCACCGCCTCGGCAACCACCTGACCGAGGACCGCGCGAGCATCCTCGACGAGCTTCATGTGTTCGAGCAGAAGCTCAAAGAGTGCGACGCCGCCATCGGCCACTTCCAGTCGCACCACGACGCTAGCACGGCTGCAGCTGCAACAACGACACCTGCGCCGCCAGTGTCAACCAGTGAGCAGGACGCAGAGGCCGAGCAGGAGAACACGCCGCTGCTGAGCAGCGACGGCGCCACCACCGCGAGTATAGCCGCGTACAGCGCGACAGCGTCCAAGTGGCTACGCCCGGCGTCCGGCTGGTTCACGACCAACATGCGCGAGATCGTGCTGAGCCACGGATACAAGATCTGCATGGGCAGCGTGTACCCGCACGACGCGCAGATCAAGTCGGAGCGCGTCAACGCGCTGTTCCTGCGGCTGCGCACGCGGCCGGGCTCGGTGCTCATCGTCCACGACCGGGCCTGGACCGTCGGCGTGCTGCGCGACGCGCTGCCGCACCTGGTGCGCAAGTTCAAGTTTGTGAGCCTCGACGAGCTCTCGCTGCACCGCCACAAACACAAGGTCAAGTGTGCGACTTAGAGTCCGTTTGGTATGCATCCATCTTCTAATCTTCAGCGTGCCATGCAGAACCTCTGATGTTGCCGCAGCAAGTACTGACGGAAGCTCTGCGGGAGACACGGACGGTCAATCGTCAGCAGGCGTTCCGTGAGATCAATCGAATGGACCTACGTCTTCTTTTGTCTCTTTCTGTGGGTTTCTCACCTCCGTTTGGAAGAACTGGCGAAAGAACTCGCGGCATCCGAGCTCAATCTTGGCTTCGATGAACGCGTCGACCTCGAAGATGATGAACGTGTCGAGCGTCTCGCCCACTGTGAGCGTCGCCTCCGGCGTGGTGGCGTCCGCCGTCGTCGTAGTGGCGAACGATTTGCGGAAGGAACTAAAGTAGAGCACCGCGTCGCCCAGCAGCGACTCCAAGAACGCGACCACGGCGAGGCGCACGCTGTCGGCCACGGGCACGGGCGCGCATTGCGGTTTGTCGTTCCGATCGACGAAATCCAGTACGTCGCAGAGAAACGCCGGCTCGGTCGTGGGTGGAGAGAAGAGCTTCGAGTCTTCGTTCGCGAGCCCACCGCCCAGCATGGCGTCCTTGATATTGGTCTCAAACGTACGCACGAGCCCGTCTATACAAGTAGGTCAGCGGTATGGTCGTTAGTGGTGACGTCGGCAAGAAAATAAAAGCTTTTCCTCTGCGGCGCTCACGAGGGAACTCAGGCACGTCGACGCGCTCCGGGACGTAGACGTCGTCGCCATCAATGTCCAGCACGGTCGCCTGCGTGTGGAGAATCTCGAACGGATAGGAAGCAGCCTCTTCGTCCTGACAGGACACAGCGTGCGCGTGGCTGAACGGAGGACGCCGCAGCTGGAGGTTGACGCGCTGCACGCTGTAGATCGAGTTGCCTACCGTCCGCTGGCAATGTCAATAGATCACTCGAAAATCCGCAACAGCGCGAAACACAAACAGACTCACGGATGCGGTGGCGAGGCTCGTTGGTCGAGTCTTTTGGCTTGAGATGGGCGAGATCGGCCTCGAGGCCGATGATGAAAGGCGTTTGCTGGGAGGCCTCGTGGCGGTTGAACGACGACGACGGAGACGCGAAGAAGGCGCGGTCTGCGAGCGCGCAGGCCGTCCGCACGGGGCAAACGGGCAGACACAAATGCTAACCATCAACAGCCACAAGCCAGTGAGTCAAGAGCAATCTCACTCGCGGTTAGAACTCGCCGCATCACCTGCCACTCGAAGGGTCGAAGCAACTCGACGAGCGCGTTCGCGACGAGCATGAGCGCCGACGGACGCGGGCTCACGAGCACGAGCGACCTGCCCACGAGAAGCCCACCGAGCAGCGCGATGACCGTCTGTGCGTGCGAGTAGGATCCTTTCGTCAATACGCACCGAGGCACCAAGGATTCCTCCATGCACTACCAACCTGGTGGCTCAATTCGCGGAAGATCGCGTGCACCGGGAAGACCACCGAGCTCAGCCGTGGCGCGCCTAGGAAAGCGCTGAACTGTGGGTGGAGACGATGCGGAGTGTGCGCGGATGCGTTGATCAAGGGACCGAAGAGATCGAGCACGCCATGCTGGTGGACATCGCCCTGTACATGCAACGCAGCATTGATTGTTGAGACACTACCCCGCGTGGTGCCGACGGGAACGACCAAGAAACGCACAAGAGGCAGCTCTGCGAGCCCGTGGAGGCACGCTGAAACAGCGCGTCGCTCGAATGCTCGCGTGGCGAGCATGATCGTGAATCGAGGCAGAATATCCTGGTACTCGGTGGGCCCGCCGTTGAGGACCTCGCGACTCGACGTGCGTGAGACGTCGGACGAGCTCGCAGAGTCGTCAGCACTCGTGTCCCGTGAATCTGAAAACGATTCCGTGGGTCTAGCGGCTGGCCAGGACGTCACGACGTAGCCGTAGAGAGTGGTGGGCCTGCCGCTTGACGTCGTGGGGAGACTGAAACTGTGGAACGAAGACGGGGGCACTATCAGATCAGTTTGTGCGCAATGGTCAGTTTTACACACGGCGACAAATCACAAGGCACACAGCTACGAACAGAGCGTGTGGGGGCGATGTAAGGGCGACAGTAGTGCTGGTACGGACAAAAAATGGCGCCAGTTCCACACAAACTCCTGCTCCAAACGGAAACAAGCCTGCGCTCAGTACGATGCGCGCTGTGCCGCAACGTCCATGATCCGTCGGAACGCACCATGCAGTCGACTTGGCTTTCATCGCCGCGACAGTTTCCGTCGCCACGAACTTGCAGCTCATGTCTCAACTCGATTAGCCCGTCGCGGCGAACGTCCTTGGCACTGATGACCTGGATCTCGCAGACGTTCGCGTGTGCGAGCTGCGGAGGCAGACTCAGCGCCTTCTCCCACTCGAGGGGATTCTCTTCACTGTGAAGTGGCGCGACCACTCGAATAAAGCGGGCGTCGCTCGACGTTCGCTGCGGACCAAACTCCACCGGGACGAAGATCGCGCTGGGCCTGGGCGGCGTGGCGGCCGCTGCGTTGGAGGCCACCGCGATCGACTGCACGTGCTCGCTCAGCTTTCTCAGCTGCCGATCCGACTCGAGGTTTTCCGTCTCGACCACGAGCGCGACGTAGAACATGGACGCCTGGAATTTGGGGTACACCATCGTCTGCATCCAGTGCCAGATCTTTTCCTGCGCCTGCCGGAAGAGCGTCGCGTACCGCGAGGGCGAGAACGGCTCACCCTGTAACTGCAGGATCCGCTTGAGGATGTCCTTCCGCAAGGTCTCGGGTACGGCGTTGGCCATCACGGCTGAGCTCTCGGTGAGAAATTGGTTGTAGAGGCGTCGCACCGTCGCTTGGATCTCCTCAAACAGCGCGACCGAGACGACGTTGGTCTGGATGAGCGGCAAAAAGACCGTCTGCACGTCGACCCAGAAGAGCAGATTGCCGATCGCGAACGTGCCGCTCTGCTGAACGAAATGCTTGAAAAAGCGCGTGCGCCGCGCGTCCACGAGGATCTCGCCGAGCGGGAGCTCGCGGCGCTTGCGCAGCGCGTCGCACAAGTGCGCATAGTGCGGCGTGCGCAGAAACGCCACGAACTTCTCCTTCTCCAGTCGGTCGTTCACGTGACTCTCCACGCCGCAGAACAAGTCGGGCGTGCTGCACTTGGCATCCACAGCGGCGATGACGCGCTCGAGTAGCGCGTCCACCGCGGGAGAGCGCAGGAACACACAGAGATGCGGCGGTGGGTCGCGCAGGTAGATCTGGACGACCTCATCGGCCTATCGCCACAACCGACCACAAGCAATCACTCGTCAGCCGACTCAAAAATGCGCAACCAGAGTGACCACCACCAGTGGCCAAGGGCCGCTAGCGCTGCAATCGTACGATGCTCTGGAGGGCCTCGCGCCGCCCGATGAGCTGCTTGTACTGGCGGATGCGCTGGAGAAACGAGAAGCTCAGCTCCAGCGCCTCCTTCTCGTCGGGGAACGCGTCCAGAAAGAACTTGCGGCGGAACGCGTCGCGCGCCACGTCCTCCAGCGTGAGCTGCGGCGCGCTGGGCTCAGCTACCGCTGCTAGCACCGCCGAGCCGTTCGCCGTCGCGGCCCGCGAGCCGCCGCCAGCGACCACCATTTTTCCAAAGCTGCTTCAACGAGCACGGGTGGTCGACTCAGATCTGAGTGGGGGGGTCTGCGAAATATACGGCAATGTATTGCCGTGATGCGTACAAAGTAATTCATGGATATATTACCGTATTTAGTGTGTCAATGCTGCTGATTGTATTTTAATATAATTTCAAATGAATTGCTTTCAGCGTACTGTATTATTTTCCTCACCTCGACTCCAGGGAGGGGTCGCTGCGCTGCCATCACATCTGCACGAGTCCGCCACCAAAGAAAAGTTCGTGCGCGTGGCTGCGGCCGTCGCGGTGGTGGCACAAGTCGCACAGCGCGAACCGCTCGCAGCTCGGGCAGTGGTAGAAGTCGGCGTGCGTGATCAGCAGGTAGCACTCGCTGCAGAACACGTTGCGCTGCCGCACGCGCTCGTTGCAGAAGTGGTGGAGCAGCATCATCGTCGAGTGCTTCGCGCGGCGCAGCGTGTCAAATTGGTACGTCGCGCTTGAGCAGAGCTGGTGGAACATGAAGCGGCTGCCAAAGAAGCGCGGCACCTGGGTCCACCACGTCGGCACGCTGGCGCGTGCCACCGGTTGCTGCTGCACCGCAGGGTCCACCACGAGGTCCACCACGAGCAGATCGTTCTTGAGGCGCTGCACGGCGTGCTGGCACCGGTCAAAGACCTCGCGCAGTTTGAAGTCGGTCTGCACGGGCGTGGGTGCGCTGCCATTCTCCTCTTTGATGCGCGCGACAAACTCGCCCATGGCCAGTTTGCCACCCGTGGACCCCACCGAGTTCGACTTGCCGCCAACGCTTCCGCGTCGGTACTTGCCGTTGCGCGCAGCCAGCGTGCCGAAGATGCGCTCGAGCTCCGTCGGGATAAAGTCGCCTTCGAAGAGCGGCGGCAGCTGCGTGGTCGGCCACAGGTGCTCCTTCGGGTCGAGCTGCCGCAACGCCGTGCCTCGCGTGGCCACCGTAGAGCCGCTTTCCACGCCACCTGAAGCTGATGGTCCACCGTTGCTGGGCAGAACCGTCGAGACGTCGATTGCCGTGAAGAAGCGGTCGTACATGGTCGTCCACGACTTGACGATGCCCGCGTCTTGCGACTTGAAGAGCAGGTTGCGGTACCACGAGCGCAGCAGCTCGGCGCTCGGTGTCTTCTGGAATGCTGGGCGGCACCAAAACACGTAGCTGATCCGCTTCTGCGGCGGACACGACCAGATGTGGACACGCTCAAAGCCGTGACGCCGGATATAGTCGAAGTACGCCATCATGATGAAGTGGTACGAGGCCGTGCGCGCGCTCGGCGGCTTCAGGTAGCGGATGCTGTCCAGGTACGCGACGTACACCGACCGCCGGTTCGCCTCAAACTGGCACTGGTCGTCAAATTCCTGTACAAACAGCGTGAACAGACACACATCGCTGCCCTCGTGGCGTTGAAACAAGTAGATCCCGCGCGACGTGTACGCGATCTCGGACGGGAAGCGGCGCTGGCTCGCACCTCCCTGGAGACTTGGGCATGCTTGCCCCACGATCGATGCGTTCTCATCAAAGGTCTTGACGAGCCGATCCGAGACGACCACTCGCTCGTGCGGGAACGACAGCACTCGCACGTGGAGACTCTCGGCCGCCTCCGACTCGCCCAACTTCCGCAATTCTCGTTGCAGGAATCCTTCGATGAACTCGCTCAACTCGCACGTCGGAATCTGGTTGCACGAGCTCTGGCACTTTTGCTCGGGCAGATCGCTGTCTTCGTTTAGTAACGATGTCAAGCCGCTTGACGTCGCGGCCATGAGCGGTGGATTGGGCGAGCGCTGCTTCCAGACACAGAGCGGACAGGCGTAATCGTTGTCCGCAGTGTAGGCACCAAACACCGGGTTGTACAGACCGCACACTTGGTGCAGCCACCGGTAGCAGCGTGCACACTTGACCCACGGCTCCACGTCCACCTCTGCCTTCTTCTTGATCAGCTCGCCTGGGATGTCGACCATTTCGATCCCCGCATTGGCCTTCTTCGGAGCGGCTCCACCCCTTCGCTGCTGCTTCTTCTTCGATTTTGCACCTTTCGTGGGATCGTCTGGTTGGGCGTCATTCCCGTTTTGCGTCTTGTCCGATGCCGTCCTGACGTGGGTAACACGACACTTAGCACACCACACGCGCGTGCCGTCGCGCGTCATAAAGTAAATCGAGCCTTTGCGGATGTCGACCCCACAGCTGCCAGCACACTGAAAGGGCGGCGGGGCAAGCGTCAGACAGCCCTGGTCACACATGGCGCACGTATTGCCGAGACAGGCCCCACAAGCGTGGCGCTCAGACGGGTTCTGCTGCATGCGCCGCTTGAGATGCCGGTCGTGCAGGTCGCCGCGCAGCAGCTCCTCGAAATACTTGAGCAACACGCTAGCGTCCACGTGGACCGAGTGGTTCGGTGCATTGAACGTCATGGCGTTTTGAAACACCAGCCGCACGTCGGCGACGAAGTCGTCCTGCTCCAGGTACGCGCCTTCTTCCAGGCGGAGCTTGATCATCCCTAAATCCATCGGTTTCTGTCACAGTCACATCCATCACGCACACAGTCAAAAATGGTGAGGCCCTCGGAACGTTCTCGAGTGCGACCGGGCGCGTGTGATGGCACCGGCGACAAGCCGATGACGTACGTACCTTGATGATCTCTTCGTACGTAGGCAAGTTCAACGCGACGGGGTCGACAGGCGAATTGAATGTGCCGTAGCGATTGCGGGGGTGGCTCATGATTTTCTGTACAATCTCGAGGGGCTTCTCAAAGCTTCGCACGCGGCCATCGAGCCGCACCGAGTTGATGTGGGATCGGAGTTCGCCCAGCGACATAGTAAACAACGGATTCATGGGCTTAGGGCGAAGAGCTGCGGGTGCCGCGTGGGCGTCGTCGGCCTTCCACTCCTTCGGCATACTCCGATTGGCTCCGCTCGTGCTTTCCTCTGAAGCGAGATCGAGGTAAGCAGCCGAAGGCCGTGCGGAGGCTGCGCTGGCAGTGGAAGCAGTCGACGGCGAATGGAAGCCGTTGCTGCGGGGTGAGGGGGTGGCCCCACCTCGTGGTCGCTTGCGATCCGGTACAGGCGTGTCCGCGTAAAGCGCACGTCTCGCCTTGGAGGACACGGGGCTGGTTGTCGAGGACGTCGGTGAGAAGGGCTCATTGCCCGCCGGCGGCACTGCCACGACGCGGCGTCGCGGTGTCTCCGACTTGATGCGCTTCTCGCCGCTCTGGATTTCGGTCGCTCGCTTCTCAAGCCATTTGGTGGTAACGGTAACGCCGTTGCGCTGTTTCTGTGCAGTCGTGGAGCTCTTCGCCTTCGACTTGCCATTCAAAGCCGCCGGGCTCAGCAGGAAGACCTGGTCGGGACGCACGGTGTACCGGATGGGAAGCGGCAGCAACGGCTCGCGCTGCACCTGGTGCTTTCGCTGACTCGCCTCGTCGGAGGCGCCGAGCGCGATCTTCATCCAGTCAGAGTATCGCGTCATGACCTCGCTCGAGACGCGGTCAATGCTGGTATTGATCTTGGCCAGCAGCACGTAGTCGATCCACCGCCGCTGGGTGACCGTCGTCGGCCCAATGGACCGCGCAATGAACTCTACAAGATCACACACACAGACACGCAGCATCAGCAGACCGTGGACATCATCCACGACGGAGCAGAGAACGAGCAACATCCGTTACCTATCAGGGTCCGCACGACGGGCTCGGGTGGCACGTACTGCGGGCCGTCGAAGAGCAGCATACCGGCGTGGTCGTCGTCGAGACGGTGTCGGCGCACGACCGACCGGCGTGCCGCGCGTGGATGGCGGTTCGGGTGGCGCACGCGCGCGGGTGGCGTCTCGTGGTCGAGCTGCGAGAAGCTCACGAGCGGCGCCGTCGGCGGCTCGAAGTTCACAAAGACTGACGACACAAGCGGGGCATGGGTTACGGCCGTTCTTGCTGCGGGCGCCGTCAGTTCGGGAGACGTGACGCGAGCTAGAACCGGTGGCGCTGACACTAGCGCTGCAGGCGGCACCGTAACTACCGGCGTTTGCACGGCTGGTGCTACTGGCGCCGGTGTCGGCGCTGGCTCCGTCTTGACTACTGAATCGTCGACGCTGGTTCCGCCACTTGCCACTCGCGGTGCCGCCACCGGCTTCACCTCGATCAGCTCGAAATCGTCCTCTTCGTCCTCCTCCTCTTCGTCCTCGTCTTCTTCCTCGTCCGGCTCGTCCGACGCGTGCGTGTCGTGCCCCTCCGTGTCTTCCTCTGGCTCCCATTCCGCTTCCTCGTCGTTGTCGTCGTCGTCGTCGTCGTCCTCCTCCTCTTCTTCTTCTTCCTCCTCTTCTTCGTCCTCGCCGCTCGATTCTCCGTGTCCTTCCGTCCCGTCCGCTAGCGTCGACGGCGTCTCCTGTATTCTCGCGTCCTCGTCGTCCTCATCCTCGTCGCTGTCGCTGTCCACCGAGTACACGACGGGCGGAGGCCGGCGCACGGCGGTTGGCGTCACTGCCACCGCTTCTCGCTTGATCGGCAGAGTTTCGGCATCCGCCTTCCCGTTTCCGTCCTTCGTGGTGGCTGCATCCGTGTCGGAAACGTCGTCGTCGTCACTGTCCAGACTCAGCACGACCTGACCGTTGGCGCCGCGCGACTCGCGCCAGACAGTGCTAGCGGCGGCGGCAGACGCCGCGGGGGGATCCAATCGACGCGCGCGCTTTCGCGCTCTCCGATCGGGCGACTGCCAGTTCTCACGGGACGACACGGACGACGCGAGCGGCGCGCGCGCGCGGCCTCCGTCGCCGCTTCCGTGCATGATTCCCTGTTCGATTTCCCCACAGTTAACCCCAGTCACCGAGCGCGCGAGGCTGTGTTGGCGCGGAACAAACGTTCCATGGTGCAAGCTAACAAACATCTGATTGGATGAAATGTTTGAATTGACGTGTTTGATTGGTAGAAACGAAATGGATGCACCCGTTAGGATACCCTTGACAAGGACCGCGACGCAGAATGGCACTAGTGACGGGAGTTGACGCCTCCCGTCGATGGAACTGCTTCTCTGCGACGAGGTCGCGGCGCAGTTCCTCCGCGACTGGGCGCTCCGCGTGACTGAGAGCGCGGTGATGGGCCGCACTGGCGTCGCAGATCGCAGATGGGCTCCTCCGTTGAGGCGAGTTTCAGTCACGGCGGCGGGCGCGAGTGGCCAGCAGAGTGGATCGCACCTCGGACGCGTTCCTCCCACTCCCCCATTTGCGGTGCGGCACCGATGCAGCAGCGAGCCGATCGAGCGCTCGACGCGCGTGACCTCGAGTTTCTGCAGCACCTGCCGGAGATGCCGCCGCATGCGGCTGGTCCAGCGGTGACGCCACCGCCGCCGACGGACGACTTCCGCCCGCACCCTGCGGTGCAGGGCGAGCTGCACGACCACGACTGGGGCGCGTTCGCGACGTCGCTGTCGCTCACGCCTCGCGCGAGTGCGGCCACGGCCGCAGCGATCAAAGTTGAAGACAGCGAGGAGACGGCGCTGGCCGCCGTGAGCGACGAGATGCTGGACGCGCCGCCGCTCCGGCGCAGCAAGTGGACGAGACGACTGGTCATCACGAAGCAGCCGGCGTCCGAGTTCTACAAAGACGAAGGTGGGTCCTGTCATTGGGTGTATGCGGTGGCTTGGTTGTACCCCAACTGATCTCAGCGTCTGTCTCGCAGGCGGCAAGGCGAACGCGCTGGACGTCGAGGTGTCGCTGATTGAGTTCAACGAACTGGGCGAGTCGGCGCGCTCGCCCGACGACGAGTTCATCGACATTCCGCTGCGCATTCTGCTCTTCTTTGAGGACGGCAAGCGCGTGGATGATGCCGACCAGGAGATCTTCCGCTTCGTGGGCAACGAGTACGACTCGGTCGTGATCCGCACCGCGACGCGCAAGGCCGCCGTGCAGTTTCGACTCGAGAAGGTGAGCCGCCGCAAGGACGGCAAGCGCTTCCGTCTGCGCATCGAAGTCGACCAGGAGCAGTGCACGGCTAATGTCGCGGACCTCTCGCCCATCTTCACGAACGCGATCTGCGTGTTATCGAAGCGGAAGCATCACGCACCCGCGGCCGACAGCCTCAGTCGCGCGAAGGAGCCGCCGTTGAAGCTGCTGAAGAGAGGTAAGCGCGCGACCGGAGTCTACTCGGTACTGGTTTGCGGAATGAGCGGATCGACTGAGACAGACAACTCTCTGCTGTGATGCGTAGATCTCCAACGGATGGAGGAGAAGCTGGAGGCACGCGTGGACGCACTGATGGAGGAGATGCGCCGCATGAGTCGTCAGGTGCAGCTGCAGGTAAGCGCAGTTGTCGCTATGAACCCTCTGGGGAACACGAGTGGGCAAGTGCTGACGACTTGAGTGCCGCTGTTTTGGCAGAGTGAGCTGCTCGGGAAGATTTTCATGCCGACGACGACGCCGTCTGCGGCTCCTCTCCTCCCCGCTGACAACACGACGATGGAGTGGTTCCTCAAATCGGGCTTGATGGACGACATGGTCGTGCGACCGCACGGCCTCCCACCCACGGCGCTGCCGTATTTCTCGATGACCGACGAGTCGGAGGACCGTGACGATCCGCGGTCGTCCCCATCGTCGTCGGACGCGAGCGGCGTTGACATGGCGCCACCGCCGCCGCACTTACCACCGCATTCGTCGTCGTCCTCGCGTACAGCGTCGACGTCTTCCGTGCTGACATTCGCCGAGTTTTGAGCGCTGCTGGTCGTGTCGGTGTGGCTACTGGGTGTGAATAATATGCTGCAATGGGTTCTCTCATGCCCGCATTATTATATTGAACCTGTGATCCATGCATGCACACACACATACAACAGACGCCGAGAGCGGTGGCTACGCTACTTGCCGTCAGGGTGGGCGTTGCCCGTCTCCAGAAAGTGGCGAAAGTCGCCAATGACCTGCACGAGATTACCCGCGGTCTGGATCTGCCGATGGAGATCGACGTTCTTCGGACTCTTCTCCATGAGATTTAGTAGTTTTTCTTTGCGCCGCAGCTACAGAACACACAGGCACACAAAACCACAGCACATAAGAACTGGAGAATTTTGTAGAACCCACAACCTTTTACGAGAACGTACTATCTCCTTGTAGAGCTCGTCGCAGACGGAGTTGAACTGCTCGAGCTTTGTCACGACCTGCTCCTCCACGCTCACCTGGCTGGCAGCGTCCCTGTCGTCACGACAGAAGAAAGCACCTGTCAGATCCACCTAGGCCACCTCGTTGGCACGACTGTGTCTCCATGGCAAACGTACGGGAGCTGTTCTTCGGACTGGAGCAGCAGCATGCACTCGGCCACCAGCGCCTGCCGTCGTCCAAGCACGTCAGTCCCTTTCTCTCTCTCTCTCCCTCTCTCTATCAACCCCATCACAGAGACCAGCAACGCACGTCAAACTTGGTGCAGACGTCCTCTACGCGCAGCTTGAAGGGCTTGTTCGGGTCCTTGGCCGTCTCGCTCGTGAGCATCACATTCGCCATGGTCGTCCGCTGCTGGTCGTCGCCTGTGGTTTCCTTGCGTCAATGCCGCCACTTTCCCCAAAGGGCGACATGTAGAAACTACATGATTGGTCAAAAGCTTAACTTTATAACCAATCGTACGTGTGCATGATACTTATTTCAACCAATCCAAGCGTCCAAATGGGATCACCCAAAAACCCCGGTTCGTGACACCACAGAGCCCACAGTGAGGGAGGAGCGGAAAAGCACGGACATCGATCGATTGATCCAAAGCCGGCACACAGGCAAGCGGGCGCGACGTGAGAAGCGAACGGGGCGGCGTCTACCAGCGAGAGGAGGCGACTAGAGCGACAGGAGACCGTGCGATCGAGAAGCAGAAGCGCCGGAGTGTCGGCGACAGCGAGAAGCAGCGAAAAAGAGCGAAACTCCAGCGCGTGGCGAGTCGGCAAAGATGGCCGGCCAGCGCAAGTTGCTCAGTGAGATTGACCGCACGCTCAAGAAGGTGACCGAGGGCGTGGACGTGTTCAACGACATTTGGGACAAGGTGTACTCGGCGTCGGCGCAGAACCAGAAGGAGAAACACGAGGCCGACTTGAAGAAGGAGATCAAGAAGCTTCAGCGGTTCCGCGACCAGATCAAGAACTGGATCGGCAACAGCGATGTCAAGGACAAGAAGCCGCTCGTGGACGCGCGCAAGCTGATCGAGCAGAAGATGGAGGAGTTTAAGGTATGCGAGAAGGAAACCAAGACCAAGGCGTACTCGAAGGAGGGCCTCGCGCAGGTCGAGCGGCTCGACCCGGCCGAGCAGGCGCGCCAGAACACGCACGGCTGGATCCAGGAGTGTCTCTCGCAGTTCAACGAGCAGATTGAGGCGCTCGAAGTGGACCTCGAGAAGCTGCTCACGGCCAAGGGAAAAAACAAGAACAAGGCCGAGAAGGAGAACCTCGAGGCGCTCATCGGACGCCACAAGTGGCACATGCTCAAGCTCGAGCAAATCAACCGCCTGCTGGACAACGACGCGCTCGAGCCGTCGCAGGTCGACGAGCTCAAGGACGACATCGACTACTACCTCGAGGCCAACACGGTGCGTGTAGCTGGCTGTTTGTGGCCTGGGTTCGCGGCGTGGCGATGGCTGACGTCTTCTGCTTACCTGTGTGAAAATGACTTCAGGAGCCGGGCTTTCTGGACAACTACGACGATGATCTGTACGAAGCGCTCGATCTCGACACGCTGGGTGCGACCATGCAGGTGGGACTGCCGACCGAGCTCGACGTTGGTCTCGACGATGCCGCGTCGTCCACGTCGAATGACACGGTGGCCTCGGCGCCGGTGCCGGCGAGTTCCAGCTCGACGCGTAGTGCCAAGACACCCAAGAAGAGTGCTGCGTCGAGCGTGATCGCCGGCATTGGCCGCCCGGGTGCCATCAAGGCCGTGGAGCTCAAGTCGACGCCTATCGTCTCGACTCCTGTGCGCACCAACTCGTCCAAATCGGTGTTAACAGCCGTGACGCCAAACGGCAAGACAGACGAAGCGGCGGAGGAGAAGGCCAAGACACGAACCACGCCGAGCCGCGCGAAGCCCGAGCCCGTGACTGCCGCGAGCCCGAAGGAGCCCGTGGTGGCGTCCAAGCCCGCGTCGGCGAGCTCTGCCTCGAGCTCGACCGTCTCGTCGCCCGTAGTGGTGGAATCGCCAGCGCCGACTCGCAAGATCTCGCCCACCCACCAGCGCCCGATCGCCGCAGTCGTGTCACAGACGCCGACGTCGTCCGCATCGAAACCGCCCGTGCCGCCTGCGCCGCCCGTGTCGACGCCATCGCCTCAGCCTATGATGACGTCCATTCTGGGCAGCTCGATGTCTACGTCTCCGCTCGTGGCTGACGAGCCGCCGCCATTGACGGAGGAGCAGCGCCAGATTTTGCGTATGATCGACGAGAGTTTCATGTTCATCCCGGAGAGCCGCGACTCGGAGAAGGCCAACCGATACGTGCCTCGCAATCCGTATCCGGCACCGGCAGCCTTCCCGTCTGTGCCCACGACGCTGTTCGACAACGCGAGCATCTTTGAGAAGCTCGATGTGGATACTCTGTTCTTTATTTTCTACTACCAGCAGGGCTCGTACCAGCAGTACCTGGCCGCGCGCGAGCTGAAACGACGAACATGGGGGTACCACAAGAAGTACAAGACGTGGTTCAAACGCCACGAGGAGCCGCAGGTCACAGGGGACGACTACGAGCAGGGCACGTTCGTGTACTTTGACTACGAGACGGGCTGGTGTCAACGGATCAAGACCGAGTTCACGTTCGAGTACAGCTTTCTGGAGGACGAGCTGCAGTAGGCGCGCAGACCATAACTCCAAAACAGGCAGATGCCGAGGCATGCATGTTGCGACCCCCACGCGTTCGTGTTGTCCTTGTGGACGGACATGCAGGCCCGCCGCTCGTCCCCGACCAGACCATCACTCACTGGGCCCCCTCACTGGCGGGAGCCCTTCAAACTCGCTGTCCAAATGGACCTCCTCTTTGTGAGCAGCTACGACCACCACTCTCGCAGCTGATGGCAGTGCTCGCAATCCGCGATTGCGCGCCATGGGCGTTGCGCACAGCATCGGCCGACCGAGTCACTTGGCTATTTGCCACTCCCGCTGCCACTGCCACTGCCATCACGACCCCATGGCCTCTGATCACGACACGTACGCCATCTCGCTCGCGAGCGTCGAGGCTGCGGCGAAGCGCATCGAAGGGCTCGCGCACCGCACGCCCGTGCTCACGTGCGCGGCGCTGGACGCCGTCGCGTCCGCCAACGATGCCGGCATCCCCGTGCGGCTCTTCTTTAAGGTACTGTACACGCATGGGATTTCTCCGATACGATGCGCTGCATCCGGCCCATGGTGCCGTTGGCTATCATATTAGTGCGAGAACCTGCAGAAGATCGGCGCGTTCAAGTACCGCGGCGCAGTGAATGCCGTCAAGAAGGCGCTCGAGGAGCGAGACGTCGGAGCCACGGAGCCGCTCACGTTTGTCACGGACTCGAGCGGCAACCACGCGCAGGCCGTGGCGATTGCGGCGCGCGACGCCGGCTGCAAGGCCGTCGTCGTCATGGTGGGCTGTCACGTTGCCTGTTGACTCTTTTCCATCGCAGTTGACGCTGTGTCTCAATGGACGATTCGCAGCCAGCGAGTTCGTCGATCGTGAAGCAGAACGCCGTGCGTGGGTACGGCGCGCAGGTCGTGCTGTCCGAACCCACGACGGCGTCACGCGACGCTATCGCAGCCGAGTGGGTTGAGCGCACCAGCGGCCGCTTCATCCACCCGTCGAATGACGCTGACGTCATGAGCGGACAGGGCACCGTCGTGCTCGAACTGATGGACCAGGTCGAGCAGCAGTGGGCGATGCAGCTGCATGCTGTGGTGGTGCCCGTGGGCGGCGGTGGACTTTGCTCGGGCACGGCAATGGCCGTCAAGGTATGTTGCGTTGCGAAGGAGGCAGCGCGTGTGAGGAGCAGTCACTGACCGTCCATTGGGGATTAGTCCACGAATGTGAGCATCCAGGTCTTCGGTGTCGAGCCAGCGGGCGCCGCCGACGCGCACGCGAGCTTCACGTCCAAGCGACTGCAGGGCCACGCGACGCCGCCCAACACCGTGGCCGACGGCTTGCGCTCGACGCTGGGCGAGAACAACTTCCCTGTGGTCCGCGATCTCGTGGACGACATTGTGCTGGTCTCGGACGACGAGATCGTGTCCACGATGAAGCTCATGTGGGAGCGCATGAAACTGGTGCGTTGCGGATAAAGCTCTTGTGCATTCTCTTATCTCGTGCGTGTATTAATACGTACTTCTAATTGATTTACCGCTCTCAGGTGGTCGAGCCCAGCGGCGCCGTCGCTGCGAGCGCCGCGCTTGCGCACAAGCTGCCGCTTGCGTCGCTGGCGAACGGCGCGCAGGCCGTCCACGTCGGCGTCGTCATCTCTGGCGGCAACGTGGATCTCGACCGACTGCCGTGGATCCACTACGGAGAATGAATCGCTATCATGCATCCGTCGGACGAGGCGGCGTAACGAGAGAGAGAG
>JAADVV010000430.1:0-16416 GCA_023335905.1 Pythium pyrilobum
CCCCCCCCCCCCCCCCACACCAATACTGTACCGTCTATCATTTGATTGGCTGAATAGCTACCAATCAGATCTCCGTAGCTCCTCGTGCCCGTGCCTGTGAACCGGACCGTACACTGGCCGTGAACCGTAACCGGATTTAAGCGAGCCGACCGACAATCGTGTGATTCCGCGGGTCTCCCCGTGACTGTGAGCGTGAGGAAGCGAGCGATCGTGAGCACGCAGCAGCGCCGACCCCGAGAGGAAGCCCCGCCCGCCGCAGCACCATGAAGGTGAACCCGAACATGGACAAGACCTTCCGCGAGGTCGTGGCCCGCGTGGCCAACCCCGTGGCCAAGCTCTCGCACAAGCAGACGGTCACGCGCCTCTACAAGCAGTCGCTCAAGACGCTCGACTCGTGGATCATCGACCGCCGCCTCTGGAACGAGGAGGCCACCAAGATCCGCGCGCAGTTCGACCAGCACGCCGGCCTCGACCCGCACTCTGGGTGCGTCACCGACGCGTGATCGCGAGTCGGCAGGTGTACAGACAAAACTGACGAGACGTCTTGCTGTTGCTATTGTCGTGGAACAGTCTGGCCAAGCGCCTCGTCCGCGAGGCCGAGGAGAAGGTCGAGCACTACACGCACCCGGACCGCTATGTGTTCAACTACATGCCCGGCGGATCGCGCTTCATGCGCAACGCGCCGATCCCGCTCGACGTACGTGCCTGTTTCTTTTTGTCTCCTCCTCTGAATGCTGCAGCTGACGCTCCCAATGGATATCCATGCTGCTGCTGGCAGGTGTGCTTCCCGGACGGCGTCCCTGCCGGCACGGAGGTCTCGCCGGTGGAGGCCATTAATATTGACATGACGCCGCTGCCGGAGCGCAAGGGCGTGTTCGTCGACTTTTCCAAGAAGGGCTACGACTAAAGCCGAGCGGCTCGTGTCTCTTCACGGGGAACGGTCAAGATGACGGGGTGAGCTGCTCGACCGAGGGCAACGAGCCCGTGAGAAGTATCAACGTGGAATAAAAAGAGGGATTTTCATTTTCTGATCGGCGATGGACTCGTTCCTCCCCTGAGCAGCAGCAGCAGCAGACGACGACGAAGCTTCTCCACTCCTGCCAGACGGCAGTCCCTACGAGTACTCGAGCTGGTCGCAGATGCGGGACTTGGTGATGGCCGTGTTGAGCCCAAAG
The DNA here is from genome assembly GCA_023335905.1 of Pythium pyrilobum. NCBI lineage: Eukaryota > Oomycota > Peronosporomycetes > Pythiales > Pythiaceae > Pythium > Pythium pyrilobum. The sequence goes on from JAADVV010000430.1 coordinate 1,176, forward strand.
TCGCGGTACCGGAAGCCGTTGAACGAGTTGGTGAAGTGGTTGGGCCGGCTGACGCGGTCGATCTCCACTTTGACCTGTGACTTCTCGACACCAATGTCGCGGTTGCTGCGGACGCACATAGCCCCACGGCGTCAGCAAGACGAAGCGAGACGTGGACGCAGGAACACAAACCTCGTGGCGTAAAGCGGATGCTCGGGCCGTGCCTCCGAGATGCTGCGCGTGTCCACGGGCGGCGGCAGCACGTCCTCTGGCGAGAGTGCATACTCGTGCGGCTGGGGCACGTCGACGGCTTTCACTCTCACAAGGCCTTTGTCGGATAGTTCTACAGACGCCACACACGTGCACCGTCAGTGTCGTCATCATGACCGACGCTCTACCACGTTGAGACCACCAACGAACCTTTGCGGAGCGTCATCTTGTCCATCCGCTGGCTAAGCTTGGACCGGTCGAGCGCGCGCGCGCCGTCGCCGAGCCCCTGGCTCGTCGTCTGGTACATGAAGTCCTTGAGCGTGTTCGCGCTGCCGATCTGCTGCTGCTGGTTGTCGCTGTTGCTGTTACTGCTGCTGAGGCCCGCGAGGCGTGGCGCTTCAAACGCCACCGGCTCGTTCAGGTTGATGCCGACGATGCCCGAGCTCGTGGTCATGAACGGGTTGGACGAGCGCCGCGCGTGGTGGATGGACGAGCCGCGCGAGACCATCGTTGTGTGGTGACTGCGGAGCGTCCTGCGTCGTGAGCGCAATGGGCGTTTGAGCACAGGGAGGCATCTCTCACAGCAGCATGCTCTCTCCTCCGCCTCCTCCAAGATGCCGGCGGATCAGATCCGCCGTGGCGATCTCTCTATCTGGGCGGCTAATTTTGTCATTCGCCGCTGCCATACGTCACATGATTTCAATGAGAAGTCGAATACTCATCACCTCACACAAAATATATATATTCTCCGGAATGTCCCTATCTACCTACCACTGTCGCTCAAGCGGCCGGTCGTAACTAGGCGTCCAGCACGTTCTGCAACTGCTTCGCGAGGTTCACGATCTCCTCCGAGTACTCGCGGTCCTCTCCATCGAGCTTTTCGATCTTGGCGATCCGCTCCTCCACGCGCTCCTCCACTCGGTACTCCGCGCGCTTGCACGCCGTCGCAAAGTACACGTCGTGCTGCGCAAACTCGGCCAGCGCCTGCAGCGCGCTCTCGCAGAGGTCGATATCCTCTTCCTCAATGAACGCGGCCACCGCGGGCACGTAGACGCCCGCGTTGAGCAGCTTCTGCGCCGTCGAGATCGAGCTGCGCGCGAGGTAGCGGAGGAAGAAGAGCGACTTGCGCTTCAGCCGGATGTCGCGGTCCGCCTGCAAAAAGGCCTCGAGCACCTGCAGGCCGTTGCACTTGTCCGACAGAAAGCGCGCCTCGGCGGCCTTGTGGTTTCGCACGAGACACGAGATCGCGAGCAGCGCCTTGACCTGGCACGTCACGTCGTCGTCGCGCGCGAGCTCGCAGAGCACTTCGACGAGCCCGACCTCGACCGCGGCGTCCTGGCAGACCGGATTGTTCTGCACGACGACCGAGCACACCTCGGCGGCGAGCGCGCGCGTCGATGCACGCGTGTAGTTCTGCATCACGCGGATGAGCGATTCGAGGCCCTTGGACTTGACCATGTTCATGGCGTTGTCGATCTGGTCGATGCGCACGAGCAGCTCATCGAGCAGCAGGTCCTTGTACACCGCGAGCTCCTCCTCCGAGACCTTCTGCTCCTCCTCGGAGGCCTCCTCGTCCTCGCGCTTGAACACGACGCTCGGGTGCTCGCCGTCCATGATGCGCAGGATCTGGCGCACGCGCTCGTTCTCGTCGATCACGCCTTCTTTGAGCACCTTGTCGAGGAAGTCGCGGTCCTCCTTGGACATTTCCTTGGCGTCCGACGGCGCCGTGCCGTCCTGGTACTGCATGCTCCAGCGCAGCAGGCCGAGCCACTTGTTCGGGTCCGCCATAACGATGTCGGTCGTCCTGCACGCGAGTTGCTCAATGCGCGAGGTGGCTCCACTTCGACGGAACGGAGCTGCTCGTTGTTGCCGCCAAGACCAAGCAAAACAGAGAATAGTGGTGCCCCGGAGGCACTATTTCATTCTCGAAAGTTCGAGACAAACCCAGACGCTAAATACCGGTATTATACCGAGCAAGCCGTAGATACCGGTTGCGGGCCACTTGCCCTCGACATCTTTGCGACCACTTCGAAGCCGCAGGAATGACGCCGATCACGGTGCGGATGGTGCTGCATCCGACGGCGGTGGGCGGCCTGCGCCGCTCGAGCGCACCGCTGGTGCGCTGCAACTACCAGCAGGCGGGAGAGGAAGTGCGCCGCTTGCTGCGCGACCGCGGCAGCGTGCGCTCGTTCGCGAAGGAGCCCGTGCCGGACGCCGTGCTCGCGGACATTCTGCGCATCGTGCAGGTTGGTGTGATTGCAGTAAAGCGGGCGTAGCCATGATGCGTTTGCTGATACTACGCTGGTGGTGATGAGCAGAAGGCGCCAAGCGGCTTCAACATGCAGCCGTATTCAGTCGTGCTCGTGAGAGAACAAGCCGACCGCGACCGGCTCGCGGAATCCATGCTGGCGTCCAACGGGCGCAAGGTCAAGGAGGCGCCCGTGGTGGCAGTCTTTGCCGCCGATCTAGGTGGGTCTTACAGATCCTGTGCGCGTATGTTGCGAAAGAAGGCGACTGACGATTAGTGAGCTATGCACTACAGAGCCGAGTCGACGCGTGCCGCGAATCCAGAAGATGATGTACGAGAACGGCGCGACGGCCGCCGAGGTCAACAACCTCCCACACTACGTGCGCCTCTTCTCGGGGGAGGGCCGCCTCGCAGGCGGCATCCGCTCGCTGATCTCTACAGTCGTGTCTCCGCTGCAGGCCGTGCCATCGAATGTGCCGACCATCGCGTGGTCGTTCAAGCAGACGACGTTCGCGGCCTCGGCGTTCCTGTACGCGGCTCAGTCGTACGGGCTCGCGACGTGTCCAATGGAAGGTTTCGACGAGCTGCGCGTGCGCAACGCGCTGGATATCCCCGATCGGTATGCCATCCCCGTGGTGATTTGCTGTGGATACCGCAATCCAGCCGACGAGCACGGCGCCACTCGCCCGCCGACACCGCGTCTCGAGCTCGAGGAGCTCTTCTTTGACGGCAAGTTTGGTCAGTCGAGCGCGCATTTGTTCGAGAAGCCAGGAAAGTAGACGTGAGCGGTGTGTCTCAGATGAAGCGATCTGCCTCCCATTGCATCTGCAGGTTACAGTAGGCCGCCGCCTCTGTGTGCTTCGAGCGCCTAACGATGAGCGCTTCCGCGAATCTCCCATGTCATCGTGATCCACATCGAGTTGAGACAGTCAAGCGTAACAAGCCGCATGTTCTGAAATGGACCACACTATATCACCTTGTTTGGGTGAGTTTGAGGCATTTCCACCTGAAAGTGGAAATGAGCTCCTCGAAGATTGCATGATTGGTATTAGCCAATCGCAGCGCCGGCATCAGGAGGCTCATCAATATGGCTCGCGGGACGCACGTAATCGCCGATGGCTTCGCTCTCGGAGATCTGACGCAGCGGGAGGACCCTTGCAGCCGCAACCGCCAGCCTTCGAGGCAGTTGGCAGTTGTCCATGGTCTCCCCGCGGCTCTTCTCAGCAGCCTTCGTCGCCGTGCTCGCCGCCTTTGCCGCCGTCTTCTTCTCATTCTCCAACCTGCCTTCCAGCACGCAAGACTCCGTCCCCACCCAAGCCACCATGAGCACCTTCGAAGTCGTCAGCAAGCTCCTCACTGAGCGCAGCTCCGTGCGCGAGTACGCCGAGACGCCGATCCCGGATGAGGTCATCGCTGAGCTCCTCCGCCTCACGCAAGTGCGTCCGTGACTGCAATCCGATCCGATATCCACGTCGCTGACTTTCGCCTCGCTTTGCTTGTCTCCACAGCGCGCGCCGACGGCCTTTAACACGCAGCCGTACGTCGCCATCATCGCGCGCACGGAGGAGGACAAGGCCCGCCTCGCGCCGGCCATGCTCGCCACCAACCAGGCCAAGGTCACAGGCGCGCCGCTCGTCGTCGTCTTCGCCGCCGACCTCGGTACGTCACCGCTGTGTTCCACTCTCGCCTGCGTAGCGACGCTTGATCTCACCCGTTGTCTCTCTGAAACATGCAGAGCCGAGCAAGGAAGTGCCGCGCCTCCAGGAGCTCATGCGCGCCGGCGGCGCGCCGGAGGGCATGATCAACTTCATGCCCATGTACCTCAAGAATTTCTCGGGCGAGGGCACGGAGGCCGGCAGCATCGCCTGGTCGTACAAGCAGACGTCGATTGCCGCGACCACGTTCCTATACGCCGCGACGGCCAAGGGCCTCGCGACGTGCCCCATGGAGGGCTTCGACCAGGAAGCCATCAAGAAGGCGCTCGGCCTCTCGGACCGCTACTCAGTGCCCATCGTGATCAGCGTCGGCTACGCCAAGGAGGGCGCCCACGCGCGCGCGTCGGGCCGCCGCCCGCCGGCCGAGGTCTTCCACGAGGGCCAGTTCGGCGGCTCCACGGCCGCGCTCTTCGAGACCAACTAGATGTTTGTACTACGTTATCGCAGAAACGATGGCCGTCGCCAGCCGCAATGGGCATCACTGCTATCTCCCTCTCTCCCTCTATTCTTGGCTGTCGTCGGGTCTTTCTTACTACAGTCCTATCAGTGTGGCGCGTGCATACGGAACTGCTGTCGGCATACGTGTGTCACGGCGCGTCTCCGACAAGAGGCCAAGAGGTCCAGAGGCCCAGAGGCCAAGAGAGAGAGAGAGAGAGAGAGAGAGTCGTCGTGCTCGTGCTGAAAGCGATTCGACGGAATGGATCCACCCTCCATGGCTTTTGGCTATTATTATACAAGGAACCAGTGGTGACGACAACCAGCCGAGCGACGGATGGGCTCCCACTCAGAGAAGGCCGATTCTTTCGAGCGAGCATAGACTACGTCTATGCGCGAGACGACTAGTCAGGAGGATGCGGCCGCGCGTGCACCCACCACCGACGCGGCGCCATCGCGGAGACTCGCGGCGCCGTGGCGATGGGTCGCGCGCGCGTGGCTCGCGTGCCAAGTGGAGATGCACGGTCAGTACTCTGTGCAGCGCATGCTCACGTTCGACGCGTACGGCCGCTTGATCACGGCGAGGCGCATGCTCGAGCTGCTCTTCCTCTCCTTCGAGCCGGGGCTCATGATGGAGATGGCGCTCGAGGCCATCCCGCTGGGTCCGCTCCGGCCGGGCCGCGACTCGACCGGCCCGCCCAACTTTTGGATCCGCACGACCTTCGGCACGTACATCGTGACCCACTCGCTCGTGGCCCAGTACCGCCACAACGTGCGCGGGCTCGCGCTTTCGTCGCGGCAGGTCTTCGCGCTCTCGGTCGCCACCACGGGGCTCGTGACGCCCATTTTCTTCGGCGTCTCGCGCGCCGTGGGCTTCCCCGTGCCCTTCTTCGTCGTCCTCGCGATGATCCCGTGGACTCCCATCGTGGCCTCCATCTGCGGCTTCCTACTGCGCCACCAGCTGCGGCGCGACCCGACCATCCTGCCGCTGCTCACCAAGTACACGCTCGTGTTCCTCGCGCAAACGTGCCTCATCGTCGTGTACCCGGCGTACTCGTACGTGTTCAACGCGCACCCGTCGCGGCAGACAGCGCTCGCGCTGCTGCTGCCCGTGATCAAGATCTCGCTCAAGAACTGGTTCGGCTACGCGAGCCGCCACAACGAGGACCTCAAGCCGGAGCTCGTCGTGTTCAACGTCGAGATCTTTAGCGCGCTCTACGTCGCGAGCTGCATGCAGAACACGACGTCGATCTACACGACGGTCGTGATCATGGCCGTCGACTTTGTGCAGGCGTGCCAGTCCATCAAAGACCTCAACGACGTGCTCGACGACCGCGCACTGCGTGCCGCGCTCGCGGTCGGCGACAACGTCGGTCGCGGGGCGACGTCGAGCGATCTGATCCCGCTCACGACGTGCATCCTGCACGCCAACGCGTTCGTGCGCGACCACCCGTCGATCCAAATGCGCACGTACACGCCGCGTGCCGAGGCCACGATCGCTGCCGTCGCCGAGCGGAGCCGCGTCGTGCCGCTGCGAGCCACGGGCTGGCTGCAGAGCAAGGCCCACGTGAATGCCATCGCCACCGCCACCGCCACTACCAGCTCAAGCGCCGCCGAAGCCAAGGTCGGACTGAAGCGCGGGCCGACGGTCGCCCACGTGCAGCAAACCGAGTCGCCCCTGGACTCGGCGTTCTCGCTCTTCGCGCTGCGCCGAGCGTCCACGCAGCCATCGCTGCCCGAGCTCGCGAGCCGCCTGAGCGACGCCGAGCAGCTCCTGGTCGTGCAGCGGACGCTGCAGGTGCTCCACATCTGCGAGTTCGTCGCGCTCGTCGAGTACGCCGAGGTGTTCGTGCCCATCGTGTACAGCGTCTTCAGCGCCGTGGCGTTTTGGTTCCCCAACCGCCACGCGTTTGTGCTGCTCAGCGCACTGACGCCCACACAGTTCTGGCGGTCGCTGTACAATGTCGTGCTCTACGGCTCGCTCGAGCTCGTGTCGTTTGTCGCGCTGGACCAGGTGATGCGCCGCAAGTTCGGCATCTCGGCGTTCGCGCAGACGGCGTTCGTGCTCGAGACGCAGTGGCCGACCGTGCAGTCCAAGCTCACGCTCTGGATGATCGTCGCGCTGCAGTTCACGCACTCTTTCTACGGCAACGACTTTAGCTTCCAGTTCGAGTGGCTGCAGCACTCGGCGCAGGCGGCCCCGTGAGGGAGCAAAGCAAACAAAGCACATATGGCGTTACAAGGTTACCACTAGCAGCACATACGCGGGCTTTGAAGCACCGGTCCATCAGTGGAGTGACTGGAGAACGCGCTGCGCCTGCGTGAGCTCCTCGTACAGCGCGAGGAACTTGGTCTCGGTCATCGTCACCGCCAGCACCTCGCTCGGCGGGAGACCGTCACTCGACCGCGTCTTCCGGTCGAGCTGCAGCTGCATCTCCACGCGCTTCTCCTGGGCGGCACGGTTGTGGATGAGTCGTCTACAGCCGTGAGCGACGTCGCGCCACTCGAACGGCTCAGCTTACCTTCGTGTCTCCTGGAGGATCCTGCACGCGCCACCGTAGCTGGTCGATCGTCGGGAACTGTTCAAACCGTCACGACGACCATCAGCCATACCATACGCCGAGGGAGTGGGGAAGAGTGGGAGACCGACCTTGAACGATGAAGCCTGGAGGCTCTCGCGCAGTGTCAGCCGTACAGTCGCGTACACTGCAGCGATCGCGTCCGAGATCTCACTCGGAAGGCCTCCACATGAAACAACAAAGAACATCGGTGAGCTTCTCGCTATGACCGAGCCAGTCCATCGTTTTCCTGCAGTGCCACACCTAATTGGAGCAGCTCAACCGCCAATTCTCGATCGGAGACGTCGTACTTTGCCGTCTGAAAGAGCACAAAGCGGAGCACCGACGCCGCGGCCTTCGCATCCGGCGGCACAGGACCTGATCAGCGGACGTACGCGAGCACCCACTTCACACTGGGGAATCGAATCGTACCCGTGCGTCTTGTGGGGACGAGTAGGACTTGCGGAAGAGGCTTTCCTCCTACCCATTCACGTCAACCGAGGTCAGTCCGAGCCTCCGGCAGGCTCCCTCCGTCAAAGCGCGCACCTCATCATGCTCATCGCCGTCGCCGTCGCCGTCGCCTCGCGCGATCGCTTCACACAGAAACGCCACTCGTGCACCATCCTACGCAAGCGCATGGGTGGGAATCCTCCGTAGGCACAAGCGACCGCACCGCTGCAGCCAAAGCCGAAGACGCGCACGTACGAGCGTCGCGAGCAGCGGGAGCTCGGCGAGCACCCAGTCGGGCGGCTCCAGTCCACCGCAGAATCGGAAGCGCTGCGCGTGCACACAGGCGTGCAATACCACAGTTAGAGACGTCGCTCGTTGCCTCTCTGTAAAGGGCTCCCCCCCCCACCATGATGGCGACGCGGAGAATGACCAGATTCTTTCGATCTCATGCCGCTCTTCTAAACCCGTTCGTATATTTCGGGTTTAAGGGAAACCAATTGTGCGCCTCCTCAAGATCGGGCGGCGGAGATGCGAGCAGCTACTCCGCGGTCGTGGGCGGGCCTCCGTGCGGAGTCTAAACATGGCGGCGGCCCGCGCTCACTCACGACGCAGTCGCTGGCTTGCGTTGGTGAACGCGCGACGGCAAGTCGACTGCGCCACGAACTGCTGGGTTCGTCTAACGGTACACGAAAGTGCAGCGGCATGCGCGTCCACCCGACGCTGCAGCGGACCCCCGACGCCGTCGAGCGGTTGCCCGCGCCTGTTGTCCCATTCAGAGAGGAGCGCCGCCGGAACGAACCGGTGCGTGTGCGCGTTCCGAGCTCTCTGCAGCGCTCTTGCGCACGTCGGCCAGGTCGAGCTCTGGGGCCAGTATTCGGTCGAGCGCATGCTTGCGCTCGACGCGTTTAGCCAGTCGAGCTCGACACACCGCGTTACCGGACTGCTGCTGGGCACGTTCGTGCCGTGTCTCGTGGTGGAGATGGCGCTGGACGCGTTACCGCTGTCGCGCTCTGAGATGGGACTCGAGGCATCGCGCAACTTTTGGATCCGCACGACGACCATGTCATACATCGTGACTCACTCGCTCGTCGCGCAGGTCCGCCATAACGTGGCAGGACTCGCGTTGTCGACCCGATAGACTGTCGCGATCTCGGCGACCGCGGTGGTGCTCGTGCAGCCGCTGCTCTTCGTCATGGCGACGTACATCGGCTACCCGATCCCATTCTTCATGGTTCTGACGCTAGCGCCGTGGACTCCGATTGTCGTCTGCATGGGCACGTTCGTGCTGCACCACCAGGTGCGCAGTGACACCAACGTCCGCAAGTCCCTCGCCCAGTACACGATGATCTTCTACGCACAGTCGCGTCTCATCATCTATCCGGCGTACTCGTACACGTTCAACAGCCTGCCCAGGTGGCAGACGTGGCTCGTGCTGCTGCTCCCAGTCTTGAAGCTGCTGTTACGTAACTGGTTCAGCTACGCGAGCAAGCACATCCAAGACCTCAAGCCGGAGCTCGTCGTGTTCAACGTCGAGATCTTCAGCGCGCTCTACGTCTCGAGCTGCATGCAAAACGCGACGTCGATCTACACGACGGTCGTGATCATGATCGTCGATTTTCTGCAGGCGTGTCTCTCTATCAAAGACCTGAACGATGTGCTGGACGATGCGGAGCTGCAGCGCGCACTGGGGGAGGGCACCGACACGCGCAAGCTCGTGCCACTCGCGCAGCATCTGCTCCACACGAACGCGTTCGTGCGCAGCCACCCGTCCATTCGCATTGAGACCTGCGTGTCCACGGCAGAGTCCTTTCGTTAAATCACATGCAAATGGGGCTCGGAACGGATCGACGTGGGCCCGCCGACTCGCACGTCACGGAAAGTCGACCTCACGTGCGGGTCTGCCCTCGCAGTCACAGCTGCCCCACGACGTAGCTCTATGCAGGGGCAGCTCGACAAGTTGCTCCAGCGGCTCGGCCGGCCGCGAAGCGCGTTGGACTCGCAGGAATACGAGCGCATTGTCGGCTCCCTGAGCGATGGTGACAAGCTCATGATCGTCCACAAGACGCTCATGATCCTGCACGTCGCCGAGTTCATCGCGCTGGTCGAGTACTCGGAGGTCATCGTGCCCATCGTGTACAGTCTCTTCAGCATCGTCGCGTACACGTTCCCGAACCGCGAGTTCTACGTGAGCCTGCGCAGCCTCACTCCGCACGAGTTTGTGGGCGCGCTGGGCAACATGTTTCTCTACGGCTCGCTCGAGCTCGTGTCGTACGTGATGCTCGACTACACGATGAAACGCAAGTTCCACCTCTCGGCCTTCACGCAGACGGCGTTCGTGTTGGAGACGCAGTGGGCGATGGTACAGTCCAAGCTCATGCTGTGGATCATGGTCGTGCTCCAGTTCGCCCACGAGCTCTACGGCAGCGACTTCAGCTTCCAGTTCAAGTGGCTCCACAAGGCCAAGATGCACTGAAGCAGCTCCGCTCACACGTCGCAGACACACAACTTGCGTCACACGTCACACATTTATTATCGAACTTAGCATACGAACTTAGCTGGTCTTCTACTAGGTTCGCATGGTTTCCTTGGTGTCCTCGTGGGAATGGAACCACTCGAAAAGCTCCCTGGAAACTCGGAGACACGATGTCCAAGTGGACGAAGAAGGGCCGCGCCCCCGCGGGCTACGACTACATCCAGCCCGTGATGGACGCGCTGGAGCGCGATCTGCGCGAAAAGATGAACGAGCCGCACGAGGGCAAGCGCAAGTGCGAGGCGCTATGGCCCGTCCACCAGATCAACTGGCAGCGCAGCCGCTACGTGTACGACATGTATTACAAGTACAAGCGCATCTCGAAGGAGGTGTACGAGTACTGCATCAAGATGAAGCTCGTCGACGCCAACCTCATCGCCAAGTGGAAGAAGCCCGGCTACGAGCGGCTCTGCAGCACGTACGCGATCAACACCAAGAACTACAACTACGGCACGGTCAGCATCTGCCGCGTGCCGCGCCACCAGCTCTCGGACGACCAGGTGATCCAGGAGAAGCATAGCGGCTGCAGAGGCTGCGCTTCTGGGCCGGGAGGCTACCACAACATCTTCGGAACCAAGTACGGACAGTACTTGGCGCGCATTCAGATCGCTCGCGAGGCGGCCGGACACGGCGAGCAGGTCCGCTCGGGCGCGCAGATCTGGGCGAAGGAAGAGGAAGAGTCCAAGTACGACAGCGGCGCTGAGGACGAGGACGACGAGGACGCCCCCGGACCGAAGCCGCCGTCGGCGGCGCAGCGCAAGCGCGCGCACTCGGACGACGAAGCGGAGGAGAAACAGTCGACGGCCGAGAGCAGCGACGACGACGATGATGAAGAGGAGGAAGCGTCGGGCGAGGACGAAGAGAAGCACTCGGAAAAGACTAAGAAGCAGAAGCGAGCGTAGGCAGCAATAGAACGCTTTACACAGAACAGACTCAGTGGAGGACTGGACGTCTCCTTTTCTACTCCTGTCCGCTATTCTCTACCCTACCAAATGCCCGGCACGATGGTCCACTTGGCGAGCTGCTCGCCGCGGAACTTGGCGACGTACCATTGCTTGGCGTAGAGCGCGCAGATGGACTGATTGAGCACGACCCACACGAACACGAGGTTGACCATCGCGTTCTGGAGGCCGCAGAGCACGGCGAACGCCAGGTAGATGAGCAGCTCCGCCGAGTAGAGCGGACACAGCACGATGTCAAACCAGCCGCCGTGCGGGAGGATGTGCTTGCCACCGCTCTCCCTCTTTTGTTGCGCGAGCAGTTTGTTGTAGAGGTACTGCTGGTAGCTTGCGTATAGGAACAGCGCAATGCCTCCAGCGACGAAGCCAATGGTCACAGAGAGGCTGTGGTCCATTGCGTCCGCTCGCGAGTGCGGGGACGACAGCACGGACGGCGCGATGCCGAGGTAGTGGATGAGTCCCGCGACCAGCACTATACCGTGTCGAGAAGCGAGTTAGTAACCACACACTAGGGACCAGGCACGACCGACTGCACGTCACTCACGCGCCACGTGCATCTTGGCGTTGCCAAACTCCGTGATGAAGACGGACTCGACGAAGCGGCGCGCGTCTTGCACGCCGAGCAGCGCGATCACGGCGATCGCCTCCGGACGCATCTCCACAAACGCCGCGTCGGTCGTCGTCGTCACGGCGGTCCACGACTGGAAGGCGGTGAGCGCGCGCTGCACGGCCGCGTGGCGCGGCGCGGCCACGAGCACGCACGCGATGCCCAGGTTGTACAGCGCGCCGGCGAGGTAGAAGTAGATCCACCCACTCTTCTTCATCTACAGTACCGTAGAGGGAGACGTCTTGAGTACGATAGCCCAGATGGGATGCGCTGCGTCCGCTCGCCTCACCTCGATGCGCATGAGCGCGCCCAGCACGCCGCCGCGGAAGCGCGTGTCCTGGCGCACTTTGCCGTGGATGAGCAGCGCGCGCAGCACGTCGCTGGCCGTCGTGAGCACCATGAGCAACGACATGACGGCCCAGAGGCCGACAAAGTACGGCCACATATTACTGCTAGTAGTATACTAGTCGTACAGTAGTGCTGCTGACGACGGGACTTGAGAACTGCACGAGTGACTGTCAGACTGACTCATCGGATCCACCGCGGCGAGTGAATTCGCCATGAACGCCCACCCTCTTACTAGCGTTCGTGAAGCCTAGCCTACCCTAATCTAAGAAGAGGCTTCTGGATCACCGCTTGAAGTACGCTCGCCGCAGCTTCTCGGCGATGTACACGGCCGTCTTGACGCCGCCGCCCGTCGCGATGCCCTTGATGCTCTGTGAGATGCTGTACCGTCCGACGACGCCGGCCACGATGCGCCGCACGGTGTTCTGCGTGGCGCGGCGGTCGGTGAACACATCCACGGGGTTGAGGCCGCCCGTGAGGCGCGGCGGCAGCATCCGCACGAGGTCGAACACGGCGTCCGGCTCGATCGTCTTGGCGACGAGCATCTCCGGGTCGTGGATTGAGCGCGACACGTAGCGCGATTTCTGCGCAGACACACACACAGTCAGTGTGCGTGGAGTTCAGCCACGTCGAACCACGTGACGCCAGCTAAACGAACGCACCGCGATCTTGTTCTCGTAGAGGTCGAGGAACGCCTCGTAGTTGCCCTCGACAATGTTGCGGACCTTGCGAGGGTTCTCACCAAACACCATGCGGAAGTCGCCGAGGTACGAGATGCCCGCGATTTTCTGTATTGTAATGGGCACGCAACACGTCAGCTCGCTCTCATGGAGTAGAATGCTGTAGCCTCAGAATCCATCCAATTAAGCGCACCATGAAGAGATCCATGTGGGAGAACTTCTCTGGCAGACAGAGCAGAGAGAAATGGAGCGCATGGGAGAGGTTCAACGAGCTCGCGTCGTGCAAGATCTCGTTGCTGGACAGGATGCTGACCTGTGATGCGGACGATAGTCATGTCAATCCGCTGCGAGCAGCCAGCCCAGAGCAGAGCCACGTTCGACCCACCGGCTTGTGCATGCGACCACTCAGGTACAGCGTCTTCCACTGCGCGAGGTCGAGACACAGCGTGTCCGAGGACACGACACCGTACTTGACCAGTCGAGTGCCCATTCCTGGGATGGCCAGGGGGACCTACGCATGGTATCACGCGACGCCATCAGAATTCCATCCACGTATACGCAAGCGCAGCAGCGTATCTCTTCCTCACGTGGGTGTTGTAGTACACTCCGGCGCCGTAGTTCTCTTGGAAGGACGCGATACCCTGCGGGCCGAGACTCTTGAGGAACGAGTAGTGGCTCGGGTTGCGCTCCAGGTTGTGCGCGTGCCACTGGACCGGGTCGTCCACGGCGAACACGAGGTCGATCATGGACGTGCTGGCGTCGTGGTTGGTCTGCTGGAAGACGCCCGAGCCGTACGCCATGGCGAACTCCACGGGCGGGAACGCCGCGTCCACGGCGCTGCGCAGCGCGTCCTCGGCGGTCGCCATTGTCGCGCACGATCTGGATTACGCTCCTGATGCTGCAGGTGCTGTGTGTGTGTGACCACCGCAAAACAAGGACCATCACTCGCATACCCTACGCACATGGATTTTCGTAACCACTTCATCGACAGGTTACATCTCTTTGGAGGCATAATATCTAGCTTTTTACATACTAACTGTTAGGTTCAATCGGTAGGTTTAAAATCCTGACAGGCATCTCTCGCCACGCCGCCAAAGCATCGAGAAGCGACTGACCGACTAAAAGCCACTGGGGAGCAGGAATGAACCGCCGCGCGCTGGCCCGACAGGCCGCGGGCGCCAAGATCGCCGCGCCCGCGAGCGACAACGACGCGTCGGGCGTGGAGAACGTGTCGCGCAAGCTCGAGGCACAGCTCGAGAAGCAGGACTTTTACGGCGCGCTGCAGATGTACAAGACGCTCTTCATGCGCCACCTCAAGGGCGAGCCGGACGCGGCGCAGCAGCTCAAGGCCGTCGAGCTCGCGCTGGACGCCGCGCTCAACCTGGTCAAGCACGACCAGAGCACGGCCGCGACCGAGATGGCCACCCTCCTGGTCTCGGTGTACACGGACCACCACTGGAAGGTGGACGAGGCGACCAAAGGTGGGGTGGACGAACACACACGACACGCAGTCGGTCGCGAGGAGGAATGCCGTGTGACTGACTTGTATTTGGGACACGCAGACCGCGTCCGCCAGATCAACGACGCGTTCGCAGCCAAGCCACAGTTCAGCGCCGACCTCTCCGTCTTTCTCAAGAACGCCGTCAAGTGCGTGGCGCATCTCGCTCGTCGCCTGCTGATGGCTGCAGACTCACGCTTCCGTTTTTTTTGGTTTATCTACAGGTGGACGCAGGTGGAGGGCAGCCGCAAGCGCGGCGACGCGGAGCTGCAGCTGCTGCTCGCGCGTGCGTACCGCCTGAGCGGCGACTACCAGCACGCCGCCAAGCACTTTTTGCACGCCGAGAACCCCGTCGAGTTTGCCGATTTCCTCCTCGAGTGGTCCAAGCAGGGCTACCCGAGCGAGGCCGATCTCTACCTCGCGCGTGCCGTGCTCCAGTGAGTAGTCACACAAAAAGCGCTCCTGGATGGCAGTGGTGCTGACGTGGATGTGTCGCTTCCTGCAGACTGCTGAGCCTGGAGAACCTGCGCGACGCCAACGTCGTCTACGAGGAGTACGTGGCCGCGGGCAAGACGGCTGGGCGCAACATGGAGCTGCCGCTGTACAACTTTCTGCGGTTCCTGCTGCTCACGCTGGAGGTACGCGATGCTCCGTCCATTCATCTACGATCCTTGCGTGGAGCGATTCCGTGCCTGACGTTGTAGGGTTTGTGTTCCTTGCCAGCGAGACGCGCTGCCGCTCTTCCAGATGCTGCAGGAGCGGTACGCGCCGGCGCTGAATCGCGACACCTCACTCAAGAGCGTACGTGGGCTGCCCCGATGCGTTGGTTCCTGTTTGTCCACACGGACTGATCATGCCTCCCTCTGTCTGTCCAGTACTTGAGTGTGATCGGGCAAAAGTTTTACGGTCTCCAGCCGCCGCGCACGGGCCTGAGCTCGCTCCTGGAGATGTTCTCGGGCGGTATGTAGAGAAGCCCTCACGCTCGATGGTGAGAGAGAGAGAGAGAGAGAGAGAGAGAGAGAGAGAG
>JAADVV010000431.1:0-16414 GCA_023335905.1 Pythium pyrilobum
AAGCTGCCGCCGCCCGCGTCGTCCGGCCGGCTCAGCGTGCGTGCGAAGAGCCGCTTGCGCACGTTCTCGAGCGACGCGATCTCCTGCTTGAGGTTCAGCACGTCGAGCTCGAGCCGGTGGCACTCGAGGCGCATGCGCTCGCGCGTATTCATGCGTTTCTTCTTCTTCGTAGCAGGCCACAACGAGGGTGGACGCCTGGCCAGCGTATGCGTATGCGCCACGACAGAGCTGCCCGTAGACAGCATTTGCTCCGTGTCCTCGTGCAGAATGAGAATCGAGCTATGGAGTTCGTACCGACCGTTTGTGCGATACTGCAAGCCTCTGGGTCGTATTAGCTTAGTCGTTCATGGAACCTCGCGATTTGAGAGATGGCCCAGCGTGGTCCACTCGGATGTCTCCCATCTCGTGTCGAGGCGGAGACCCTTAAGCTTGTTCATTCAGCGCTGGAGGTTTGATGCGTGGTTCTCTTGCTGTCGACGTTTCCGCCCACCAAGCTTGTAATCCTTGTCGACGAACGCTGCGTCCAATGGAGAGACACAGGAGGCGCAGCTGCACCGGTCTTGATCTCGTCTGGCTCAGTCCTGCCGTCTCGCCGCGGCGTCCCGCGAAGAACCGACTTGCTGTCAGTGAGCGAGTCGTCTACAGTATGGCCCTGGACATGTTCGCCGCCGCCGATCGAAGCGCATCCACAGCATACCAGTCGTCTCGCTCGGCTCAAAGCATTGCCTCGTCCACACCGGATCCGAGTGCTTCCTGCCAGTGGTCGGAAATACAATCAGAATTTATATGGCGCTCTAAAATGTCAGCAATTAGTAATCCAATACACACGAGAGCCAATAATCAATAATGCAATAATACGAATAATTGCCACATCAGAGAATCTGTTTCCTGTGAATTCCACAGTCACATCTCATGGGCGGAGATGACAAACGCGTCATAAAAACAGGGGGAGGCCGCATTTTGCTCTGACTTGCATTAGCCTAGGTTAGTAAAATTCGCCTTATTGGCTCTTGAGACTAACTAAAGCGAAGCGACTATTAGCAGGAGCTAGGCTTTTGATGAGTGAATGTATCTAGGTTTGTGAGTGATGGTGTGAGAGATGTGCGTCATCAGCGCGGATCATCATTCGAGACAAGAAGCCGTTATCCACGGCGGAAGCGCGCGCAGCCGCGGCCGTTTGCAGAGCGCTCACGGCGTTCTTCAGCGACCGCTCAGTCTCCGCAGTAACGCTGGGCGATGCAGAGGATGCGGCGGCGTTTGCGTCCCAAATGCTGCTCTCCGCGGCGAGTTCTGCGCTTGACCAGCCGCTCATCGCCGCCGCCACTGTCGTCACTAGCTTCCCAGCGCATGCGTCATTTGTCGGGCAACTCGCTGCTTTTCTCAGCGAGTGGTCCACGACCGAGCGCTGTCCTCTCCTGGACCAGCACGAGCCTGCTGAAGGCGTGAGCGTGGTGATGACAAGCCGAGACTGCGTTCTGAATGTACCCCTCTTCGATGTCCGGCAGTTCGTCCAGGACTGCGTGGATGGATCCACTGGGGTAAGTACGATGATTGCGGTATCCGTGCGAGATGCCATCGCCGACGTACTGACGTTGATGCGTGTAGGCTATCGATTCCGCTGGCGTTGTGAGTTCAGCCACGGACTTTGTTGCTGCGCTGGGCGGTGCGCGCGGCGTATTGACGTGTCTCGGCTTCCGCGAGACCACAGGAGGCCGCACAGTCGCACCGATAACACGCACGCATTGTCTCGCGTCGTTCCTCCAGCCGCAGAGCACGCGGGAAAAGCTCACGGTCGGTGCGCGCGCGTTCACGAAGCACTGCGCGCGGTCCTCCGACGGCTTCTGGGGCGAGCTCAAGGGGAACGATCTCACGAAAAACGCGATCGCGCTGGCGCGACTCGAGCAGATCTTGGACAGCGCCGTGTGGAAGAACGTGCACAGCCTGCCGCATGGAGAGGCCACGCTAGAGCTGCGCAATGCTGAGGGGTACGGTGCGCGATGGTACATTCGAGACCAGTCGTTTCGGGGGTTTCTCGAGCCTCACATGGAGAACGGCCACGAAAATAGATGGCGGCATTGAAGTCGTGACGTTGCTGCGAGCATGAGACGATTCGTGGCCACAGCAACTTCGCCTTCACTTCCCTGAACCTTCCTGTAGCGGTCGGACAAGATGCATGTGTATGTGTATGATCATGGATCTCGTCCGGACCAGCGCTTCATCAGACTGACGACATGGGATCGCACAGAAATCGTCGCCCTTCCAGGCTGTGCCGAGTGGAAACCGCCTCTGCAGTATCCAAGCGTCGGCAGTTGCCAACTTTCCGTGAGCAAGCACTTAGCAGCACGACTCTCATCCGCCATGGTTCGTCCACTGGTCTTCCCTGTTGTCGCTGCGGCAGCCGTCGTGTCCTTGGCTTTGGTCACCGCGCAGTCGAACTCGTGCTCGAGCCACGTCACGGCCACGAATGCTGCAAGCTACATTGGCGCTGTGGTCGATGAAAACTGTATGAGCCACCCATCAGGGGATGGCTGCTTCACCAACGTGTGCCGATTCTGCAGCCACAACGGCAGTGACCCCGTGTCGTCGGTTTACCGACCATGTGCGTCAACGGAAGCATGGGTCGCCTGCACAGTGTCGCCAGGAGACCAGAGCGCGGGTATATCTGCCTTCTACGACCCGACGTGCCCAGGGCTCGGCTGCCAAGCCGACAACTGCCGCTTTTGCAAGATGCGACTGGGTCCCAACTTCATCGACTGCCCGTCGACGACAACCACCACAACATCGACGACAACACCGACGACCACGTCACAATCCGCTTCTTCAAATGACTGCACGCAAGTCGCCAAGAACGCTGGACTGACCGCCATTTCCTTCGTGTCGGAAGCCAAGTGTAACAGCCAGAACCCCGGCCTCGTGGGCTGCATCGCCGGCACGTCGTGCCAGCTCTGCCGAACGGGCAAGAACGAGGCCAACCAGTACCTCGTCAGCTGCAAGGTGCTGCAAGACTCGAAGAGAACCGAATCGTTGGATGCTGGTTCATTACTCGCCGAGGAGTCCACACTCATCATGGTGCAGGATGCCGACATAAGCGACGAAGGCGAGGTCGGTGGATCCGCGACTGGGTACATTGCGTCGGCCGTGCTTGGCACTGCGGCTGTCGTGCTCTCCCTCGTAGCGATCTGGAAGAAGCACCGCAGCCGCAACGACCAATTCAGCGGCCCCAGCACACCCATGGACGGTCAGCTGATCAGTCTGGATACATGTATCACCAAGCTGTGAAGTTGCGGCAGTCTCCTCAATCGGCTTTACATCAATTCTCTTTCTTTTGCCTTGGTTTGGTAAACGCGTCAGTATATACCTTTCACCCCAATTCATGGCTTGCGTGTTGGCCAACGCTCAGGGCATTCCAGGCATGAGCAGCCCCTTCGCGACCTGCTCAGCCTTCTCCTTGCCGCACAGAATCTCCACCAGCTTGACGCCCATTTCCATCGCAGTTCCTGGTCCCTGGCTGGTCACGCACTTGCCCGTGACCACGACGCGTTCGTCCTTCTTGTAGTCAATCGCATCGCTCAGATCCTTCTCGAAACCTGGATACCCGGTCGCCGGCGAGGGAAGCAGCCCGTGGCTGTGGAGCACGACAACTGGCGCGGCGCAGATCGCGCCGTACCACTTGTTCTCGTGCATTTGCTTCTTCAGCAAGTCGGTCAGCACGGGCGAGTCGCGCAGATTCGTCGCGCCGGGGAGACCCTATACACACCCAATGCAACTCAATAAGTCCGAGGTGTTCGTGCACACAAGTCATCTAGATTGAGACTCACGCCGGGGACGATGATCGCGTCGAAGCTCAGATCCACACAGGCCTCGATGGCCAAGTCCGCCTGGACGCGGACGCCGCGCGACATGCGCACGACGTTCTCCGCCTTCTTGCCGACACTGGCGATCGTCACTTTGACGCCACCACGCACGAGCACGTCCGCGAGCGTCACCGCCTCGATCTCTTCGCTGCCGTCAGCCTACAGTCATCTAGTCGTCAGCCGGTGAGATTCCGCGAAGCGAGTAATCGTAATCGAGAGAAATGACGCACAACTGGGATCAGCGCCGCCGGCGGGTCGTTCAGCATCGCAGAGCTCATCCGTCGTGAGAGAAGCGCCGCGCGGCAGGGGGGCGGAGACGAGGTGAGCGAGGAGTTGATGCAGCGGCGGAGAAGCGGCGAGCGCAGCAAGCGCATCCAGTGCACGGGCGTCTGTTCTTCCAGAAGATCGGCGCTTCGCAAATCGCAATGCCGAACGCGACAGTTGATGTCACGAAAGGATCACGTCGGCATCAACTACGTTGCGCGTAACTTCCTTCC
The DNA here is from genome assembly GCA_023335905.1 of Pythium pyrilobum. NCBI lineage: Eukaryota > Oomycota > Peronosporomycetes > Pythiales > Pythiaceae > Pythium > Pythium pyrilobum. Next base: position 4,352 of record JAADVV010000431.1, read on the forward strand.
GTTGCTGGTGTTGCTTGAATGATACCAGCTGGTACTAATGTATCATTCCGCACCGCGTCACACATTGCGCTGCTTGTGGGCATTCGCCGCAATTGACCTCCCACAACGCAGACACCACCGCTCAGCCACATGGAGCCCACGCCAGCGGACGCGGCTGCTGCGTACGCCGCGCATCAGACCGAGCTAGCGACCGACCGCCTCGTCACGATGAGACGCTGGCGCCGCACGAGCAGTTGTGGCCGCTGCAGGCGCTCGCGAGATGCTCAGAGACGGCAACGAGTGGTAGAAGGAAGAAGCCGCCAGCACGATCGCGAGCTTTCGTGAAGAAGAACGTGGGCGTCCAGCTGCTGTTCGCGGAAGCCAATGCCCTGGAGCCGCTCGTCGAGTGGGTACGATCGGCGTCGACCGCGCCGCAACGCTACTGGGCTCTCCGCGCGTTGTATACGCTCACGAACGAGAACCCGGTAAACCAAGAGGTTGTTGCGAAGACCAGTATCGTGGACGTACTCTTTTGGTCGGCTGTACGAAGGAGCTGGCGAGCAGCAAGGCATCATGCCGTGGGTGCTCATCGTGCTCGCCGTCAACTTGGAACGTAACTAAGCTCTGATCACCTCACGCCGCTCTTCAGCAATGACGAACATGCCGTGTTCAAGCTTATCACCACATTGGCCGAGGGAAACGCTGCATTTGCCGAGTCGTGCTATGCGCCGCTGCTCCAGCTTCTCTGCGTGGGTAGTGATTAGGAGGAGGCGTTCGCGACCATGACGTTCGTGGGGCTCTCCGCGGATACGGACGACAGCAAAGTCGCGCTCATCAATGTCAGTGGTGTCGAACCGCTTGTTGAGCTCGTACGCTACAGAACGGACGGCCAGAAATCCGCAGCCGCTCAGGCGCCCTCCAACCTCGCGACTGCCCGTGGAGAAACGATCGTCACGGTCAAGATTGACGCATCCGTGATTCAGTCGGTTGTCCAACTCTTGCGTGGTGCAGCCGACGATCAGACCAAACTGCGGCTGTCTCATGTGGTGGCCAATCTCGCTTACAAAAACGCCGAACGCCAGGATGCGATTGCGCGAGCAGGCACGCTGGGCCCACTCGTTCGACTGCTGCGCGTAGGAAGCGATGGCCAAAGCACGCGCGCGCTCACAGCGGTCGGCAACCTTGCGTGCAAGCACCTGGCCAACCAAGACATGGTCGCCGCCGCTGGCCTTGTTCCGATCATTGTCGATTTCCTCCGTGGCGGAAGAGTGAGCGCGCGGCGGAAACCCGACGCGGGCGGCGATTCAGCGAGCGCCAACGAGGCCAACTAGATCGCTTCGCTCATGGAGTTGTTGAAGAATGGAGACGACGAAAGGAGAAGGCTGCACGGGGCAATCCCGAAGCTCGCGCAGGATAGCGAAGCGACGTCGGTCATGATCACCACTGCAGAAGTGATCCCGATGGTTGTTCAAGCGGTGGCTATCGATGACGTGTCTGCGAGCAAGCACGCCGCCCGCGCGATTGGTATCCTAGCGAGCAGTGCGTGTACGAGCCGAGCGTCCGCCGTCGCTACTGGAGGCGTGGAGGCCCTCCACCGCCCGTTGCGAGACGGGGGCGACAAGCAAAGGCAGGCGGCGACAGTGGCGCTCAGCAAGCTAAGTCCACGAAGCTGAGAAATTCTCTTGACCAGGGGACTCGTCCTCAACCCCTCCGACCACTTCAACGTCATCGCATTTGGTAGGTATTTGTGTTTTCGAGGTTGATTCCTTACTTCAGTATGGCTTGAATAGTAGCCCTAATGTTTCCCCCTCTTGAACTCGTTTCTCCATTTCCTCCCGCGCCCCAAAATAGCATTCTCCTCATGGCGCGCGGCCGCTTCATCCGCGACGCGACGGTCGCTGCAACTGGCCATGCGCGACACGTCACTCGACAGCCACACGCAGTGCCCGCTCTCTCGTCTCCTCGTTCGGTAGACTTCTGACGATGGCGTCGGCAGTGCTCGCCGCGATCCTCCAGCTCTGCGGGGAAATGAAGGAGACGCAGGTGCCTTGCCAGCGGCTGCACCGCCGACTCGCGGATGTCTTCAGCGAGCTGCAGACCATGGAGGTGGCCAGGCGGCTGCCGTCTACGGAGGCGCTCGGTCAGTTCGCTGCGATGCTGCGCAAGTTCCGCGACTTCCTGCGGCGCCACCGAGCCAAGCCGCTGTACGCGCGCGTGGTCACCCATGTCAAGATGATGGAGGATCTGCGCGAGCTGAACGAAGAACTGGACGTGCTGGAACAAGTGCTGGAGGTGGATGCTCGAGACAACGACGCCGGATGTGTGGAGTGGAGGAAGCGCTGGGAGAAAGACCGCGATGCGCTGACGCCGGCGATCGCCGCGGTGGTGGATAGTCTCCAGGGATCTGCCCATCGCGAGAACCGAGACGCGCGCACCCAGATTGAGGCGCTTACCGTGCTCCAGTACGAGATGCAGCAGCCCACCAAGCACAGTGTCGTGGTCATGGCGTTGATGGAGAAATTGCACGGTGAATTGAATCGAGCGTCGCCAGTCGAGGCGATTGTTATTCCACCGTGGTTCATTCCCCGCGACGAAGTGGAGTTTGATCGCTCGCCATTCGCGCAAGGATCGTTCGGAGCTGTTCATCATGGAATGTGGAGAGAAAAGGTAGTCGTCGTCAAGACGCTGTCGATCGATGATGCAAACGTATCGGATACAGCGAGATGCCAGTTTGTGGAGGAGCTGGACGCGCTGGTCAAGATCGACCATCCGAACGTCCACAGGATTTTCGCCGCATGCCACGTGACGTCTCCGCCATTCATCGTGTGTGAGGAAGCGCGAAACGGCAACCTCGCGCTGTATCTCGGCTCATCCAAGCGCAAGAAAAAGCAACTGTGGCGACTGCTGTATGAGACCGCACTCGGACTGCAGCATTTGCACGACTGTGGAGTTGTTCACAGCGGTTTGCGGCTCAACAATATCCTCGTTGATGGTGAAGCTACCGCGCGTATTGCCGACCATGGCCTTGTCGTTGCTCGAGCGCTATCATCGAGTCAAGCGTCCTCGAGGTGCACTGGACGACTGCGATGGCGTGCGCCAGAGTGTCTGAAGCGGAAGGCTACGTTCAGCTCGGATGTCTATTCATTGGGAATGTGTATCATCGAGGCAGCCACGGGTGAGCCGCCGTTTTCGTGTGTGGACGACGACACTGTCTACCACTTGGTTCGAGATGGCGAGATTCCGGAACGACCAGATGACCTAGATGAGGAACGGTGGAATCTCGTTCAGTCCATGACCAAGCGTGTGCCCAGCGAACGTATGCCACTACGTGACGTTGTAGAAGCGCTGAGACACTTTGCGAGCGATCTAAACCCCACCGACGGAGAAGTCGTTGCTGCGGTGCCACCTCTTGCTGCGGATGATCTGTGTCAGGACGCACCGGAGGGCTCTATAACAGAGACCAGTTTTGAAGAACAGGAGTGGCCAACCGGTGATGGACTAGCCTTTGAGCAGCCCAATGATTCCAGTACACAAGGTCAACATATTAACGACACTGCTAGTATCGTGGACTTACTGATCGCATTGAGGAGAGAAATTCCCAGTGAGAGTGTTCAAGTCTTTGCGTGTGTCTATCGAAAGAGCGAAGATCCGTCAAATCACGAAACATTGCAAGCAGCTGGGGTTGTGATATTCCTGACTGAAGCAGTCCAGTCGACAAAGGCAGGTTTGGTTCCTCTCCTGTACGCATTCGGTTGCCTTCGGCGGCTCTCATCGTCCCAACAGGAAGCCGAAAAGGCGGCATTCAAAGAATTGACTACCCGGATCATCATCCCCACTCAAGAAGAGTTCGCCGAAGCGTTGGTGCCGCTCATGGCACTTGCCCCTTCGGATGAAGCTACTACTGTTCAAGCCATCGAGACTGCATCCTGTTTATATCTACTGTGCCTCGATCACCGTGTCAACTTGCCCGGCGTCGAATCTGCCGTGAAGTGTGTGGAATTGCTGAACAACAATCTCCAACCCGTGGCACAGGCAGCTGAATGTGCATTGATCGACCTGGCTGCCGCTGGTGTGTTTGACGCATCGTCTCTACTCGCAAGAGAGGTGATACCGCGGCTCGTCGCAAGTCTGGGTTCCGTGTCGAACGCTGAGAAGCTCCCCGTTACTCGTGTACTCGCTGTCATCAGCGAGTTCAACCCAGTTTGTCATGTCGTGGTTCAAGCCTGCGGAGGTATCGAATTTCTCGCCGCTCTCTTGAAGGTTGAAGTCACCGAGTTGAGAAGGTCGGCTGCCACAGCATTGGGCTACTTGTCAGACACTGAGTCGATTTCCAAGTCAGTCGAAGCTACTGGTGCGATTGATGACATCATCCAGATTATCTGCGGGGCTAGCGGTTCTTTAACCGTTGAGCTCGCGTTTGCATTGAGCACGCTGTGCCACTGGAGTTCTGACGCGCGAGTGAAGACCAACGACGTCACCGTTCTTGTAGCTATGGTCGGCGTCGTACGTGTCGGTCATGCCAAGCAAATACGTTCGGCTCTGCGAGCCATCGCCAGTCTCTCTAAAGATTCTGAGACTTCCAGAAACCTGGAGAAGGGCGAAGCAGTCCCGACATTGGTGAACATTGTGCAGTGCGGAACGACAGAGCAGAAGTTATTCGCGGCGACTGCATTGGGAAATATGAGCCCAATGAGTGACGATTCTCTTGATGTTTTCCGCGAGAGCAACGGGATCCAGCCACTCATTGATATGCTGCGGTCGAGCGACATGGATTTGACGGTGGCAGCTACCCGAGTACTCTCCAATTTGGCCTCGCGCGTGTTCGCTTGCATGGTGATGGAAAAAGAAGGTGTGGTTGCTTTACTTGTGGAGTTCATGCGTGGGGACTCTGAGCAGTTGAGGCACACAGCTGTGGTCACGTTGAGCAAGATGTGTCAGCATGGTGTGTCCAGCTGCACGCTGCTCAAGGAAGCAAACGGAGTCGCGCTGTTCGTGGAAATGTTCCACGGCGAATCTAGTGGCGAGTCTGTGTGGCCGGTCATGAACGGTGGGATTTCGGCACTCGCAGCCGCTGGCGTATTCGATACCTCGACGCTCATCCACACCGCTCTTATACCAGACTTAATCGTGCAAGTCGCATCGGAATACTTTCTGCATCGATACTTGGCACTCGAGGCCCTCGGTCATATTGTCCAAGTGTATCAAGATAGCCATGCACGAATTGTGGATGCGCACGGTATCGAACCACTGGTTCACTTGCTTCGCGAGAACTCAGCGACGCTGCAACGTCTGGCTGCTCAGCTACTCGCACATCTATCAGTCGATGCTAACGCGTTCAACGTGATGGCAGGAGCTGGTGCCGTGGACGCGCTTGTGGCCCTATGCAACCAAGACAACGAGCTCACAAAAGTGGAAGCAGTTTCCGCGCTGAGCAAGATGTGTTCACTGAGCATAGAAGCGCGACACTGTTTGAGTGAAGCCCGAATGATCGAGACGCTCGTAAGCATGCTCCGTGAAGGAAAGCTCGACGAGAAGAGTTCTGCGGCCCAAGCAATGGTCTACCTAGCCGAAGATCCGTTGGCGTGTCAAAAAATCGAGAAGACGGATGCCGTCAACGCGTTGTTGGAGCTGCTGCTCGGTGGAACAGAAGAACAGCAGCAGCTCGTGGTGCATGCGCTGGGCAACTTGAGCCTCAACAGCACGGACAGTCTCATTCTCATCCACGATGGCAATGCTATCCAAGTACTCGTGGGGATGCTGCGTACCAACGACTACGACCAAGTGGATGTCGTGCTTTGTGCGTTGGCCAACATGGCTGTGTACGTCCCGGCATGCAAGACGATGGAGGCGGTGGGTACTATCCCGTTGCTGGTGAATTTCGTGCGAGATGAATCGAGTCAACTGCAGCAATCGTCGGCAACCGTACTGAGCAACATGTGCCAGTACGGTGTGGAGAGCTGTGCGCACATCATGAATGCGGACGGCATCGCGCCAGTCGTGGATCTGATTCACTGTGGTGGTGACCAGTCAACTTGTGTTGACACCGCGTTACGGATTGTGGAGCTGCTGCTTCAAACAGACACTACACGATCCGCCACGTTGGACAGCAATGCGATCGAGGCACTCATGGAAGTTCTGGAGGTGGGACCTGAGGAGCGTCGAGAGAAAGTGGTGCGTGGAATGGTAGAAGCCGCGCACGACGCGATGGTCTGTACTCGCTTCGTTGAAGCAGGAGGAGTTGAGCCACTGAGCAATTTTCTGTTGCTGGGGTCAGACTCGCTCAAAGCGAACGTGTTGTTGCTGTTGGCCACCATCGCTAGGCACGACGAAACTCGTGATGCATTGCAACAGCCTCCCACGCTTGAGCGAGTCGTGAAGCTGCTTCGAGAAGGCACCAACGCACAGCAACTTTACGCAGCCCAAGTCGTCTCCACATCAGCTCAAGACAGTATTTGCATCTATCGTGTCATCGATGCTGGTGGTGCGAAGCCACTCCTTGGTCTTCTCAGTGTCGACTGCACAGACTCGAGAGATGCTGCTGTTCTTGCGCTCCGTCAGCTCTCGGCCGACGACACGACGTGCTTTTATATTGCACGAGCAGGAGGTTTTGAAGTGTTCGGTTGTCTTTCGCGAGGTGACACGTCAATTCAGGAGGCAGCAAGGGAACTTCTCAGCCGCCTTGTTGAAGTGGTGTGGAGGCACGAGCTGGACGAGTCCTTTGTTGGTGTACTGATCGACGAAGGTGAAGATACACGCCTATTAGAGCCCGATACCGTGGATACGATTTTTCGAGACCTCTCTCGCGCCGCAGAGGTCCTGGCTCGGTCGATTGCAAGACTGCTGGAAGCTCTATTCGAGATGGTGTGGTCGAGTGGCGACATGTCAGAAAAGAACAACGCCATGCTCAAGCTAAAGAACTCGGCGCTCTCTCCGATGTGTCTTACTTGCCTCGCTTCGACATCTCACGTTTGTCGGCTCGTCGAAGGAGCACAAGACGACAGCGAGATCGTGGCATCGTGGGCAAACGACATGCTCGACCAAATCGTGTTGACGCATCCGAATTGTATATCCGACGCGGGCGACTCCAAGGCGCTCATCGTCTTGGGCCGACGACAGTCGTGGGCGAGGGCTGCAATGCGCCAGACACTGGAGAAGACTTCGAAAGAGATGTACGTGGTTGCGTCTGCGCTCGCGGAGGTCATAGAACACTACACAGACAAGTCTCCAGCACCCAAGATTGTGAGCTGCATCGACGCAGCATGGGCATCCCTTCAGACTGGTGAAACCGATGTGGTGATAGCGGAATGTGAAGCTCTAGTTGCCACGCTGGCCGAAGAATACACGCGACTCGAGGCGGATGAGGATCGTAAAGAAGACGGAGATGGCGCTGTCGCCTTGTGTCTGCTAGCACGCCACGACCTGTTCAAGCCGACGATTATCGCGAAAGGAGCCGTCCAGCTCATTGTCACGTTGCTGTGCCACGACTCGGACGAGACCACATCGGCAGCCACAGCTCTAGCAGCACTTGCAGAGCACGATGAGTCCGCACGAATGGAGATCGTGAACGGCGGTGGCGTCGGCGTGCTCGTAGAAATGGCTCGCGTTGGAGACGGCGAGGCGAAAACCGCGGCCTCTTCTGCGTTTGCAAGCCTCGCCCAGAGTACCGATGCTGTGCGAGCAATTCGAGTGCTGGGGGGTCAGGACGCGCTCGAGATACTCGTCTCTGAAGGCACACCGCGGCAACGCGCCGACAGTCGACGCGCCCTCCGCTGGCTGAGCCAAGCGACGCCTCCTTGCGCAACAGAGACGGAATCCTCGGACGAGGCAGACGCCGCTGAGACTGAGGCAAATGAGAACGCTGTGCCAGGTGGCCCGAACGAAGCGCGTTTGGAGGAGGAGGAAGCCAAGCAAGACGACGACCGATATTCGGATTCGTATTGCTCGGCCGACTCGGATGCTGGCGCCCAGGCGTAAAGCAATTCGACGCTCACCTATTCGACCCGTAAACGCTGGCTGTGAGCTTCCACGGCGTTGCCACGAGTATGGGCCAAAAGCAAGCCGACAGAAGCAACCGCTCGAGCAGTGCCGTTTTTCGAGGCAGTCACTGCCATTCCTCCGGCGGATACACTGTACTGATCTCTCTCGGAAAGACACGACTGTCGACTCCACTGCACTGTGGACAGTTGAAGAAAGAGAGATTTCATCTCTTCTCTGTCTTCGCGTCGTCGGCTCTTCCATTGTCGAGCCACGAGAGTCTCGGAGAGAGACCGTGCATGAACTTCAACGGTTCCATGGACCTTCTGTACGCCTGCACTCACGCGCACCCACACCATTGAAAGATTCTTGTCAGCTGCGTCATGGGGCGAGATATCTCTCACCCACGAGATATCTCACAGCAAGGGAGAGTTGTGCTGCAGTAGATCATTGCCGCAGAAGGGAGGCTCCGCCAAGGGATTCGTCGGCACCAACGACATCCAGCAACTCACATTGCAACTACCCCGTGCATAGCAATCGCATCCACGTCGACGGAGCAACTCAAGTCAGTTGACGGTCGGCCCCGCGCGTTCGCTTCGATATATCACACCCGTCCAGCTTCGAAGAAAAAAAAAACTCTCTCCTTTGGATCTGCTGCCGACGGTGTGGGAGGTGCTAACGTCGGCACGCCGGTACTGGACACTGCTCACAACCCAATTGGTTCTCCACGTCTCCAGTCACCCCACAAGCTTTCCATCTCCACCATGGGCGTCTGGACGGAACTGCTCGGCGTGCAGCTCACGACCAAGGGCGGCGTCAAGAACACCGACGAGGCGCTCGCCAACAAGACCGTCGTCGGCCTCTACTTCAGCGCGCACTGGTGCCCGCCGTGCCGTGCGTTCACGCCCCTGCTTGGCGCCACGTACGACGACGTGGTCGAGGAGCACACCGACTTTGAGATCGTCTTCGTCTCGGCCGACCACAACGTGAACGCGTTCGAGGAGTACCACGGCGAGATGCCGTTCGCGGCGCTGCCGTTCGAGAACCGCGACGCCGAGCGCGCCCTCTCGGCCAAGTTTGACGTGAGCGGCATCCCGACACTCGTGTTCCTCAACGAGAAGGGCGAGCTCATCACCAAGGACGGCCGCGCGTGGGTCACGCAGTCGGGCGGCGACGTCGAGCAGCTCTGGGCCAAGCTCACGGCCGAGTAGATTTATGCTGGCCACGGCCAGTCTCGTCGTCGGTATCGATGCTCATGAAATTGCGCGTGCTTGCGATCGTTCAACGTGTATCTCTGTGGCCGTAGCTAGACTACCTCGCTCACTTGCCCTTGGCCAGGATCCCGTGGATGCCGGCCACGATGTTGTCCAGCGACGTGGAATGGCGCAGCGCCGCTTTGGCCTCGCGCGCTTGCTCGTGCGAGCCCGTGGCCGCGAGCGCTTGCAGCATCTCGATGCCGCCGGCCTTCTTGATCAGGCGCCTCGTGTCGGCGTGGCGCATGAAGCTCTCCAACGCGACGGCTGTGTCGGTCTTCTGCTCGTCGGTCCCGCACTTCAGCAGCGAGACGAAGTGGTCGATCGCGCCGGCGTTCGCGATACTCGAGCAGTTGTCCTTGGCGTTCCACGCGAGGTTCCCGAGCGCGCGCACGGCTGCACATTTCAGCACATCGTTCCCGGCCCGTAGAAGATCCACGAGCACGTCGATCGCGCCCGCTCTCGCCATGATGATGCTGTTGGGCTTGTTACCGTACGCGAGATTCGCCAGCGCATCGCCCGCAGCCCATTTTTGGTCCGCATCGCCGACTCGAAGGAGGTTGACCAGCGGCTCGATCGCGCCCGCGCGTGCGATGCCGATGCTGTTCTCTTCCTCACACGCCAGATTCGCCAACGTACTCGCGGCGACATAGATCTGTTCACCCTTGCCCACGCGCAAGAGCGTCACGAGCGGCTCGATCGCGCCCGCTTTCGCGATACCGACGTGGTTCTCGTCGATGTGGGCGAGATCGGCCAGTACGCTAGCCGCCGCGGCCTTCTGGCTCGCCGAGCCAGTGCGTAGCAGCGCCACGAGTAGAGCCAAATCGTCGTGGCTCGCACGCTTGGACGCTTTGTCGCCACTTGGCGAGATCATTGACACCACGGAAGCCTTGAAATCATGTCGTGAATCAGGACGCGTGATGCCCTGGAGTGCGGCGAGTGTGTCGATTGCGTCCCGGATCATTGCGTGGCGGCCGTGATCGGCATCGTCCGCAGTGACGCTCTGGACCGCGTCAGCTTTCTGGCTTGCCGCTTTGCTCAGATCCGTGCCGCGCTCATGCGCGGACGGCGCTACGAGTACGTGGTCTTCGAGAGGTCGTCTGCGCAGGTACCGATGCTTCATCCTACTAGTAGTCGTTTCTGGATCCATTGATGGAGTGGCAAGCTCAGCACCACGCAGGCTGCTTGTCGTGTCGACCCCGCACTGCGACGGTGGCTGTAGGCGACGCAGCGAGCCAGCATCCGACGGATGTGCGTTGCTAACGATGAGCTTGAGCGCTGCGATCACACCGGGTAGCGGTCTTCGAAGCGAAGGATCCGAGCAGGTCATGGCCACGACCAATCCCCAACCGGCATCCGACATCTCACGTGGACGAGGTGGTATCTTGCCGTCGCGAACGAGGCGGTACACCGTGTCGTCGTCGGCGAATGCAAATGGAGGAGCACCCGTCACGGCTTCGATGATGCACATCCCTAGGGAATAGACGTCGGAGGCAAACGTGGCGCGTCGCTCCAGGCACTCGGGGGCTCGCCAGCGAAGTCCGCCGCTACTAGACGGACCAGCTGCGCTGGCACTCGTAGCTCCCGACGCTTCACGCACAAAGCTCATGCCAAAGTCCGTGATCCGCGCGACGCCATCCGCGCCCACGAGAATGTTGTTGAGCTTGACGTCGCCATGGACCACGCGGTTCTTGTGGAGACACTCGAGCCCCAGCGCGGCTTCGTACAGCAGCCGCCACATATCCTTATTGGTGCTTGCGGAACGGCTCAAGTAACTTGCAGCGTCCCCGTTTGTCTGGTCCTCGCACACGATGAACGGCGGCGACGCCACGTGGCACGCTCCATACATTTCGACGACGTTCGGGTGGCTCAGCTTGTACCACACGTTGATCTCGTTGAGGAACTGCTCTTTCGCCTTCTCACTGGCCCCCGACTCGTCGACCAGCAACGTCTTCACGATGACGGTAGCACCCGACCCCCATGTACCGTGGTGGACTCTGCCAAACGAACCACGTGCGAACGCCGTGGTGTCGTAGACGACATCGTCGGCAGGAATGAACCACGGCGGGACCGACGGCACGCTCGCGGACGACGAGCGTACAATCCCTGTGAGAAGCCTCGTCATCATCGCCAGCATTTGCTGGTTGTGCTGGTCTTGGCGCTGGTCCATCTCAAACTTGAGCACCATCATGGCTTCGACTTGAGCACGCGTTCCGTGGACTTCGCTGAGAATGGCTTCACTACTGTCAGCGATCGCTGAGAGCATTGCCGCCTGCGTGGCACAGTCTTTCTCCCAGTCTGCTTCCACTCCATCATGGCTCCAGTGGTGGCGACGTTCAGCACGCAGATCAGCGTGTCCACTTCTTCGTTCAGCAGTCGAATCTTCTCCATCATCGTCTGGTGCTGCAGCAACCGCGAGTAGAGCGGCTTTCCCCGGTAGCGCTGCAGGTACTGCAGGTAGCTGTGCAGCATCTCGGAGTACTTGGCGAGCGAGTCGCTAGGCGGCAGCTGCTGGGCCTTCTCCATGTGAGTGAGCTCGTCGAGGATATCGGCGAGGCGGTGGTGGACACGGAGACACGCCTCCTGGCTCTCCTTCATCTCGCCACAGAGCTGGAAGATCGCTTGCAGCACACCAAGCGCAGTGCCGGCACCGGGAACGACCAGATCCAGCATGACGGACGCCATGTCGCCTTGAGTGCGGTGCAGGAGCGGCCTCTCTTGCTCCGCAGAGAATTGGGAAGCGATCGACGATCTGTGCTCGACGAGGTACTGCTCACTCGGCTCGTTCGCTGGTTCACCGACGCTGCGTGGCGTCGTTTCCTCCTGCGCCGGTGGCTTGGTACGGAGGACGCACAGC
>JAADVV010000432.1:0-16403 GCA_023335905.1 Pythium pyrilobum
CGGACGGCTGCCATGGCCTTAAAAGACTCTCGGTATACAATTCCTGAGTGAGGCCGCGCGAGCCGACGCGCGCAGGTAAAGATCGCCGCCGAGTCGCGACCGCACAATTTCCCCGCCGATCCGCCGCCGCGACGGGGCTCGGCGCCCCCCTAATCTCGAAGGAACGTCAAGGGGCGCGTAGAGAAGCGATGTGTGGCGCGCGTGGACCGCCGGGGGTCGCGCCGGAGGGTCGGCCGCGACGTTTCCGCGCGCGTCTGCGTCGTCCATTCTCCGGCAGGCGTCGAATGGGAAACGGGAGGTTCAACGGGTCGATGAACGCGCAGATACGGGTCGAAAGGACGTAAACCCGGACCGGACACAAACAGCAATTGCCACCTCTCTTGAGTGCCTTCAACTGCGTTCCAGCTGCCGAGTGAACCCAATCGCAATCAGGGAACACGCTGGCACGGGCGAAATGAAGTTGCCTACACTCGCCATGTAGCTCCTCGTTCTCGCGCCCCTTCGCGCATGGTCTCTCCCTCCCTCCCTTCCTTTCTTCTCTCTCTCTCTCTCTCCAGCCAGTCGTTTCTCCAGTCTCGCTATCTCCTTCCCAGACACCAGACGCCGTCCACCACCCAGCATGAGCAAGCCCACGGACATCAGCGTCGAGTACGCGTCCGTGCCGCAGCGCCTGGGCGAGATCTACGGGCTTGTGGTGCGCCAGAAGACCCAGAAGGGCGAGGCGCTCGCGCAGGCCGTCGGTCTGCCCTTCGAGGCCGCCAACAAGTACCGCGTCTCGACGCTGCCGCCCAACAAGGTCGTCAAGAACCACCCGCACGACCCCGACGGGTGGGAGCCCACGGCCGAGGAGCTCGAGCAGCTCGACGCGTTCCTCTTCGCGCACGAGGAGAGCGACTGCCTCACGCGCACGTGTTTCACGTGGCTCGGCTGCAAGCAGCTGCGGCCGCTCAAGATGCACTTTTCGGTGGCCGGCGGCACGGGCGACGTCTTCCTCATCGACCGGCCATTCCAGCTGGGTGGCGCGTGCTGCTGCCCGCTCGAGATGAACCTCGACGGCGTCGCGGCGGACGGCGGCGGCCTGCGCCGCATCGGCCGCGTGCGCGAGGACTTTTCACCGTACCTCTCGCGCTGCTTCTCGGCGTGCTGCCTCGCGACGACGTACACGGACATTGAGCGCGCGCTGCCCGACGGCTCGTACGAGAAGCGCTACTCGCTGCGCACGAACCTCTCGTGCTGCGGCCGCGTCAACAACTGCTGCGGTGCCACGTGCTGCAAGAACGACGCCGTGTACGACATCTTGGACAACAAGGGCCAGATCGCCGCGCACCTCCAGCGCACGTACGGCCGCGGCGCGAGCGCCTTGGGCGCGTGCTGCCGCATGAGCTTCAACTTTAACAACTACGTGCTCGAGTTCCCGCGCGACTCGACGCCCGAGGACCGCGCGCTGCTGCTCACGGCGCTCTTCCAGGTCGAGTACCAGCTCTTCGAAGGCCAGGACGAGTAGGCCAGACACCCACAAACAGAGACGACCAGCCAGGCAACCAATCTATCACTCCATGACCCCGTCAACCATTTCGTGGTATTATCGTTTCTCCGTTGTCGTGAATGAGGTAGGTAGGTGGCTGGATGTGGGTGTGGGTGTGTCTGTCTGTGTGTGTGTGTGTGTGTGTGTTTTGTTGTGGTAGTAGTTCATGTCCGTTTATACGCGAGTGGTGTGCGGCCGCTTGCTCTTCGACGCGTGCCGCGCGTCGTCCGCGACCTGCTTGCCTGGCCTCGAGGGGCCGGTTCCTCCTCCTTCTGCGGCCTGCCGCTTGGCCGTCGCGCGCATGAAGCGCTGCATCAGCAGCATGTTGCTGCGCGTCGGCGTGTACTTGGCGCCGCCGACGGCGCGCTGCACCGTGCTGGAGAACGACTCGCCACCGACGCTCCCCCGCTCGGCCCGCTCGGCGGCGTCTCTGTGTCCTCGGCCAGGACGACGCGGCGTCGCGTCGGCAGCCTCAGTGTGGTCATGGTGGTGGTGGTGGTGGTGGTGGCGGTGGCGTTGTGCGGCCTCCGCCCGCCGCGCGCGAAGCACGCGCAGCGCGTGGGACGTCAGCCGTTCGCCTTTGTCATCATCTCGCTCCTCCGTGTCCTCCTGGACGAACTCGTCGACTTCCTCGTCTTCGTATTCCACTGGCGGCCGCGGTGACGACATGGCTGCTGCGCGGGGCGTCATCGGACGGCGAGGGCTACCGGATGAGGCTTCTCCGCTGGCAGGATTCGGCTGTCGCGGCTGGCGAGGCGACATCGGTCGAGCCGACGGCGGAGGAGGCGTCGCTGTCCGCTGCGGACTGTTGTTGCCCGAGTGGCTCGAGCTCACGCTGGCTTTGCTCGCGCGCGGACTGAGTGGGCGGGACGCCCTCGGCGACGACTGTGGCGTTGGCGGCCGCTGCAGATTCCGCGTGCGCGGAGACACCATGCCCTCGGTAGGCTCGCCGGCGTCCAACTTGTGGGACGAGAACGCCGCCGAGGATGGGCGCTGGGGGTCGTTCTGGTTGGGGGGCTGCGCCTGGCGTCCGCGAGGCGTGTCGGGGCGACTCACAGGCGCCGCCGGGCGGATCAAGTCCACGACCGGCATGCTGGGCTGGCTCTCGTCGGGCTCGCTCTCCAGATCGGCGAAGCTGCGCGACTCGTGCTGCCCGCGCGTGTACCGCACGCGCGACTCGTCAAATTTGGGCAGCAGCAGCAGCCCGTTCTTGCTGCGCTTGACGTACTCGAGCTTTTCCCGCTCACGGTGTTTGTGGAACTTGTCCGAGTGGGACCAGTAGTCGCCCTCGCCCGTGTAGTCTGGCGGCAGCACGCGCATGCAAAACTCCTGGAGGTCAATGTCGTTGCTGTTGTTGGTGTCGTACCGCTGGAAGAGCCCGCGGCACTGCGCCGGCGTGAGCCGGAAGCCGAGCGCCAGCAGCCGCTCGCGGAACTCGTCCATGGTCACGTGGTTGGACTTTTTGAAGATCTTGTACGCCTGGCGGAACGTGTCCGAGCTCTTGCTCGTCGCCTGCTGGATCTTGTCGCGTATCCGCTTCTCGATCTCGTCGAGACTCCAGCTCTCCATCTCGATCTCGGTCATGAACCGGTCCGGGTGCATGAGCGCATCCTGCTTCTTCTGGAGTTCAGCCTCGCGGTGCAGCTCGTCCGCCGCGGCAACCCACTGCCGCCCAGTGTAGTCGGGCGGCAGCACGCCGTGGATGAACTCGTCCAGGTCGATGTCGCCGCTGCCGTTCTTGTCAAACCGCTGGAAGAGCACGTCCGACTGGGACCGGTCGAGCGCGAGCCCAATGGTCTCGAGCGCCGCGTGGAACTCGGCCGGCCGGATGCCGTTCACCTTGCCGAAGATGCGGAACGCCTGGCGGAAGCAGTCGTTCGAGCGCGACGTTCGCTGCTCGATCTTCTCGCGCAGCATGCGCTCGATGTCGCCGATCGTCCACGAGTCCTGCACGGACTGGACGGCCATGGAGTAGAGCATGCGGCGCGACTCCTCCATCTTGTGCTTGTCCTTGATCGAGTACCAGTGCTTGGTCGAGTGTTCGTCCAGCATCACGCCCTGCACGAACTCGTTCAGGTTGAGGTCACCGCTCTTGTCAAAGTCGAAGAGCTCAAACAGCTCGCGCACCTGCCGCTCGTTGAGCTTGAGGCCCAGCTTGGCCATCGCGGCGTTGAACTCGTGGGGCGTGATGCCCGACGACTTGGAGAAGATGCGGAACGCCTGGCGGAACCGGTCGGTCTCCTTCGACGTGTGCTGCTCGAGCTTGTCGCGCAGCTTGGCTAGGATCTCCTGGATGGTCAGCGAGGACCCGGCCTCGACCTCGAAGTCTTCGAGGCTCAAGTGGTGGTGGTGGGCCGCGTGCGGGGTCCTGTGCGCGCTCGCCGGGCGCGAGCTGAGCAGCGCGACCTCGTTCTCCTCGTGGCGGAAGAGCGTGGCTGTGAGCTCAGCCAGATCGATCGTGCCGTTCCTGTCCGAGTCGAACCGCTCAAAGAGAGCGCGACACTTGGCCGCTGACAAGTGGATCTGCAGCGCCGAGAGGTGGTGGTGGAAGTCGGCGAACGAGATGCCCTCCGACTTGGTGAAGAGGCGGAACGCCTGGCGGAAGCGGTCCGTGCCGCGCGACGTCCTCTCTTCGAGCTTACGGGAGACACACTTCTCGATATCGGCGAGATTCATGTGCTCGTACACGAGGGGTATCGGAGAAAAAGACCCGCCAGCGTCGGGTCGGCGCGGCGTGGAAACTCGAGGCGTGGCGGACGCCGATGCGGCTGCGAGCCGCCATGGACTGGACGGACCAGTAGGGCTGGCTGCACCCTCGCGAGTTGGCGGGCGGCTCTTGGTAGCGGACGTAGGCCGTGGCGAGTGTGTCGGCGTCCGCGGCCTGGAGAAGTTAAAGTACCCGGCGGGGAGGAAGATGCGGTGCGCGAACGTGGCGTACGTGAGCTCGCCCAGGTCGTCCTGGTCCACGAGACTGAACAGCTCGAGGCAGAGCTTGCGCGGCGCGAGCAGGCCGATCTTGTTGATCTTGTGGTGGAAGGCCTCGGGCGTGATCGTGTTGGTGGTCGTAAAGTACCGGAACGCCTGCTGCGAGCAGTTGTCGTACAGGTTCGTCGTGGGGATGTTCGGGTCGAGACAGGAAAACATGGCGTGGAGACTCTTGCGCAGCTCCTTGACGAGCGCGTCCACCGACGTGATCACCACGAGCGCGGGGCCGCCGGCGTCGGCGGGCGTGGACGGCCGCGCCGGCTCGGGTGTATTTTTTTTCTTTCGCACGCGCACTTTCGGGCCTAGCGACGAACCACGAAGCGAGAACCCGCGCACGCCAGAGGCCTTCTGCATGGTGAGGCGCGGCAGGCGGTGATCGGACGACACAATGGTCGACGTGGTTGCTGCGGGTGGCTGCCGGTCACTGCAGAGCAATGACGCGGGCGGTCATGGAATGGGTTCCCCTCTGTCGTTGGTCGTACAGCCGCTGCGGTCACTGGCCTCGATGGCTCGGGAGAGGAATTCCTTCACACTCCGACTCACTGCGACTGCGACAAGCTGTTTGCAGCAAGAAGCTTTTCTGGGTGCCTTCCAAAACGGTACGTTCACACAGAGGGACCTTCAAAGTCGATGCCACGTCCGTCGACAGGGCACCCCAGGTTACGCGCGGTGGCCAGTGGCGGCGGTCCGCCAGCCAAAGAGGCGCTTGCTTATATTTGGCTCCTTCGATTTCGGCATCAGAAGAGAATTCGATGCCCAAGCGTTGCTGCGATGGGCCGAGGAGGAAGAGAAAGAGCGCTATTTTTACACGGTTCCTTGATGCGATCTGCGTGGACTCGGCCAGCGGGACCGTCAAGAAAGCTGCGGGTCAACAACTTTGGGAGGACGCGGTATCCACGCGCCCGGACTCAGCACAGCGCGTGGGTGACCTGCACGATCGCGCGCATATTGGAGCGGCCGTCACTCTCCTCCCACACGATCTCGGCCAGGAGCTGCGCGTCCGCGTGGACCAGATCCACAAAGTGCTGCACGCTCCCGCCCGTGCCAAAGTAGTACTTCTTGGCCGCGACGAGCGCCACTGCGTCCGGAGCATGGCGCAGGTGCTGCTTGATGGCCTGCGATACACACACACACACAGAAAGAGGTGAGCAATACTGTAGAGAAAGGCGGGGCGGCGACGAAGAAGATGACGTACCTGGAAGAGCTCAACCGCGACGGCCTCGGTGTAGATCGTTTCCGCGGTCAGGATCACGTCAAACGCTTGGTGTTCCTTGGGGAGACGCTCCTGCGCTTGCATGTACTCGGCCACGCTGCCCCACGCACCGGCGTAGAACGAGGCCTTGGCGTACAGCGCCGCGTCGCCCTGCGTGTTGCGCAGCACGTTCGGGCACGCCGTGAGCTCGAGCACTTCCTTGTTGTAGTCCATGAACGTGACGTGGGCGGCGCCGCGCTGCAGCGCGTAGATGCCCGGCAGCCCGTGGCCGCAGCCGAGCTCGGTCACGCGCTGGCCCTGCAGTGACCGGAAGCGCTCGCTCTGGGCCATGAACTTGACCAGGTCGAGCGCGCACTCCCAGAGCTTGAAGCCGCCTTCGTACACGCCCGCCTGCAGGTCGGAGGTCGTGAGAATGGAGCTGATGGCCCCCGTGCGGCTGATGAACTGCGCGTTGCTGGCGTTCACGATCTCGAACGGGAGCCGCTCGCCGGAGGGCAGCGCCAGTGCGACGGGCACAAACTCGGTGGTCACCTGCCAGTCCGCCGGCGGCTGCCAGTGGAAGCGCTCGCCATGGCGCGTGTGGTGGACGGCCGAAGAGGAGGTGGATGCGGAGGAGGAGGAGGGCGGCACGTCCGCCGCGGCGTCCCCCACGGAGAAGTTGAACGCGAACGACATCTCTACAGAGTGGTCGGCCAATGCTCCATCCAGACCAGCAGTGTTTCCCAGGGAAGAGCTAGTCACCTGATCCTCTGAGTCTGTCGTCGATGACTCATATACATTTCTGATGCGAATGGTACACGAGCGGTGGTTTTTGTCAGGCAGTGGTGGTGGAATCTAGTGGTTTATGGATTTTTGGTGGTTCCTCCTCCCCTCCTCCTCCTCCTCCGCTATTCCGCATTCTCGAAGTTGCCGTTCGGGATCATCACTCACTGGGCCAGACTGCAGTACGTCAGTGGGCGGAGGATGAGCGACGCGGAGGACGAGTACGCGGAGGCGCCGCCCGCGCGCCAGCGGAGGGGACGCGCGCCACGCAGGCGACGGCGGTCGCGCGAGAGTGGGAGTGGGAGCGACGCGGAGGACAGCGCGAGCGCGGCGGAGCGGAGCGCCGCGGAGGAGGACGACGAGGAGGACGACGAGGAGGAGGACGACGACGACGACGAGGAAGCGGCGCTGCTGCAGTCGCTGGCGGACGCCGAGGAGGACGGAGAGGACCCGCTGGAGACCACGGTGTTCCAGATCGTGCAGGATGTCGTGACGACCGAGTGGGCGGAGGAGGAGCTCACGGCCAAGCTCAACATGTAGGCGTAGCGGACAGCGGAGGAGAAGGAGGCGGATGCGTTGAAGGCGTCACTGACGACTTGCTTTCTGTATGGACTTTGCTATGTAGGATCGCCGAGGCGCTGGAGGAGGCCGAGGCGGCCTTCCGCAAGGACCGCACGCCGCCGTACCGGCGCGAGGGCAACCTCATCGGCGCGCTGCTGCAGGTGCTCGAGCAGCACGACGAGTTCTACCCACTGGTGGGTAGGCACGTTTTGTCATTGACGACGGCGCGAGGAAAACCCGGGCGCAAGAACTGACGGACTTGTGTGGTGTCGTTGCAGCTCGAGTCCAAGCTGAGCGAGCTGACGGAGAGCCGCGTCAAGGCCGCCGCGTGCCGCGTGCTGCTCGCGACCGTGCCGGTCAACAGCCGCTTCATCGTGCGGCTGCTCTACGACGAGGAGACGCTCGACCGGCTCTGCGACTACGCGGCCGACGCCGCGCCGCCGCTGCGCTGCTACGCCACGGGGCTGCTCGCCGTCGGGCTCCGCGACCGGTCGATCGCCGACATTGTCGTGAACAAGGAGGCCGCGATCAAGTTCCTCAAGCGGATCCGGCTCTACGCATCCAAGCTCGAGCGTGAGCGGCTCGCGGCGACCAGGTACATCCAAGAGCGGCTCAAGGCCGCGTCCGTGTCGACCCACCGCCGCCGCGCCGCGTCGTTTGGGGGCTTTGCCGGTGGTGGCGCGAGCCGGTCAGCAGGTGGCGGCGGCGCAGTGGCCCCCGTCGGCTCTGGAGGCAGCGCCACAGCCGTGGGGACCCAGCGGAGTACGACGGGACTCAAGCGCAAGTTCTCAGAGACCAATGTGCGCACCGCCTCGGACAGGACGGCGTCGGACGGAGACACGACCATGCACGAGGCGTCGTCGTCGACCCAGGAGGAGATGGACGACGTGTCGTCCGTGACGGAGGGCGTCGCGAGCCAAGTAGACTCGACCGCGGAGATGGACGACGGCCAGCTCGTGAACGCCGCCGGCGCCGACATTCTCGGCTTCCAGCCCGACCCGGAGCGCCACGAGGAGGACCTCAAGCGGCTCGTGATGCTCGAGCTGCTCTACACGATCGACTGCATCGGCCTCATGGGTGAATACATGGAGCTCTTCGCGCCGGCGCTCAAGGAAGACATCATCGGCACGATCATCACGTTTCTCCACAACAAGAACCCGACGATTCTGTCGCACGCGATGAAGCTGACGTCCCATTTCCTCGCGCACAAGAAGTTTTGCTTCTCGCTGATCGACGCCGGCGGCGTGGAACTGATCTTTGCGACGGCCAAGCAGCTCCAGGGCAGTGGCCAGATCAGCCTGCTAGACCGGAGCCTCTCCATGTGTCTCCACGGACTGGCGTCGTCTAGCGCCGTCATGGAAAAGGTGCTGTCGATGGACGCGGACGCGCTGCTCACAGTCTCGTTCGGGCTGCTTTCGAGCCCGCACGACCGCGCGCGGCAGAACGCCGTCGTGTTTTTCGGGCTCACGCTGTCGTTCAAGGTCGTGCTAGACTACTTTGAGAAGGAGAACGGCCTCTACACGCTGCTCAACATCATCCGCGCGGGCAACAACCCCAAGTCGGCTGTGCAGCGGCAGCTCTCACACGACGCGTGCCTCTGTCTGCGCCAGTACCTGCGCGTGCACATGGCGCTAGTCACGCACAGGCTTCGGCGGCGGTTGGCGCAGGTGAACCACCCGAGCAACCGGTCGACGACGGGGACGCCGCTGCTGACGGCGGCGCCGGCGCTAGCGCGACTCCCCGTGCGCGTGCCGAAGCTGCAGGTGTCCAAGCCCGTCGACATTGACGACAAGACCCACGAGCAGAACCTTGTGTTCTTCGAGAAGTACCAGTTTAGCGTTTCGGGCAGCGCAAGCACTCCGTGGTCGGCGGCGAGCGGTCCTGGCGGTGCGATGTGGCCGCCAGCGGG
This sequence comes from Pythium pyrilobum, assembly GCA_023335905.1. Taxonomy (NCBI): domain Eukaryota; phylum Oomycota; class Peronosporomycetes; order Pythiales; family Pythiaceae; genus Pythium; species Pythium pyrilobum. Next base: position 8,956 of record JAADVV010000432.1, read on the forward strand.
CAAGCTCAGCCACCTACGCGGGCCGCTCGTGATGCTCGAGGTGGTCGCGATGATGGCGTCGCTGATTCAGAACGGCGATCCGGAGGAAAACTCGAACGCCATTCGCGTGTGGATCGTCGAGCGCGCACAGTTTTGTCTCGAGTGTCTGCGCGTGCTGACGCTCGTGGTGCCGTCGCTGTCGAACGAAGTGTGCTCCACCGAGGTTGTCGTCGACGAAGCCGGCTCGCAGAAGCGCGCGGGGCTCACGATCCTGCTCGAGATCGCGACGAGCAGCAACGCCAGAGACTCGGATCTCGTGCGCGACGCGCTCTACGTGTTCTGCAACAGTGTCTCGCCGCCCCACTCGGAGGACTGCTGGCAGCACCCGCACAAGGACATTCGCCAGTTCACGCTCACGGCGCGAGACATGCGACGGCAGCAGCTCCCGCAGGTGAGCGGTGGTGGCAGCACGACCCAGACGGCGGAGGAGGACCACGCGCTCGCGTGCTGCCCGCGCGTGAAAGATGACAAGGTGCTCCGTCCCGTGCGGAAGCTGGCTCGCGCCAAGAACGCCATCAAAGTGTGCATGCAGCTTCTGCGGTACAAGCGGTCGGTGCAGAATGCTGATGCAATCCGCTTGCTGGCGACGCGCGCACTGCTCGGGCTCTCGCGCGACCGACACATCGCCCAGATTCTCGAGAAGATGCTGCTCGGCCAGATCCTGTCGGACCTCATTCGCCAGGACCCTGTGCTGGAAGAGAACGCCGATCTCCACGTCCGCTTCCGCGAGTCGGCACTCGACCTCATCTCGCTCGTCACGCATCGCGCTCCGAACGCTGTCATCAACGAAGCCACGGACCCGACCGTGCGCAAGATCGAGAAGGCGAGCATTGTCGCGCAGACGCCGATCACGTACGACCAGAACGAGCTGCTCCGGCTCATTCACGACCACTTGGTCGCCAAGGGGCTGACTGAGTCGGCCGCGACGCTTGTGCAGGAGTCTCGTCTCGGTGATTCGGCGCGGAACGAGACGTCAGCGTTGAAGACCCCGGAGAAGACGCGCGACAAGACAAGCGCGAAGCAGCTCACGATCCGCTCGAGCAGCCAGAGCGACGTCGCGACTGCCGCGAAGGGACTCCACGATGTCAGTTTGACCAGCGACGGACCTCGGCCGAGCAAGATTCCGAAGCCAAGCAACCAACCGGCAAACGCCTCAGATTTGACTGGCAAAGTGAAGCAACTAGCGCCTGACCAAGAGACCCTGCCACGTTCGAGAAGCGATCCTGACGCGTCAGTCGTAGCGTCGGCACCCGTGCGGCTTCCCCACGGAGAGCGCAGGAAGCGCGTGCGCCAAGCATTCCGGTCACCGCACTTGTTCGCGCCAGTGAACGCGCCTCCGTTAAACAAGTCACCCAGCGATCCAATCTCCATCAACAAGCCAGGAGGCCCGCAGCGCGCCAAGTTCGCGCTGGCCAACGCAGCAGCGACGGACACGACGCAGCATCCAAGCAAGAAGACTGAGCCCAGCAGACTCGACGAGATCATCACGCACTACTTACGTGAGCAGCACCGCCAGTGCGCCAACCCTGTCACGACTGTCCCACCGTTCAAGCTTCTTGGGTCAAAGGCCTTCCACCGGTGTCCCGATCCTGCAGCGCTCGCAAAGACGCCCGTGAATATTTGCTCTCGCCTCGGCGAGCGGTCGCGCACGGGCTTCCGCATGGGGCCGCGTGCGTTTGCAAGCCCTTACGCGGACGCTGGTGTGAACCGGTACGTGTTCAGTCGATACCGACCGTACCGCGTCGTGGGCAACCACGGTTCGTCCCATTGGGGGCCGAGCGTTGCGCGGTTCTACGGCGACGACCAGCTCGAGCTGCTCGTGGGCAACCACGACGGCCAGGTGCGGCAAGTGCAGATCGACTCGGACCAGGTCGTGCAGGAGTGGACGTGCCACGCGTCGTCCAGTGCGATCGCTGACCTGGAGACGAACCACCACACGCGCATGGCCCGCATGAACCGCCTGATCATGACTGGCTCGGTCGCGCTGACGTCGTACGGGATCTCGGAGGTGGCGCTGTGGGACGTGAATGCGATGGACTCGGCGCGGTGGCGGTTCGCGGGCGCGCTCTCGCCGCGCTTCAACCAGTACGGCGACCGCATCGTCGCGCTCGACGCACGGCTCGGCGACGACGACTACGACATGGAGGGCGACCGCGAGGTTGTGGGCGCCGTGGTGATCGATCTCGCGACGGGCACGGCGATCTCAGAACTCAAAGACAGCGTGCAGTCAAACGACTACCGCCGCGACACGAACTGCTGCTTCGCGCCGGATGACAGCACGATCCTCACGGGCGGCATGCTTTGGGATGCGCGCATCCCAACGCGCGCGCTGTACAAATTCGACAAGCTCTCGAACGTCGGCTACGGCCTCTTCCACCCGAACGGCAACGAGGTGATCATCAACTCGGCCGTGTGGGATCTGCGCACGTTCCAGTTGCTGCGCATGGTGCCGGCGCTCGACAAGTGTACCGTAAGATTCAACGCGACGGGCTCGGTCATGTTTGCCTACAGTCCGCACTCGGTGGTACGTTGGTCTCTGCTATCTTTCCCGGATGATATTTCTAACGTGTGGTCTGCGGATGGTTTTTGCTAGGTGGACGACATTGAGCGGCGCCGCCCCAAGGCCAAGACCTGGTTTCGCGTGCTCGACGCGCGCGACTACAAAGATATCTCGACGATCGAACTGCAGCGTCCGCTCTACGACCTGGCCGTGGATAGCAAGAGCACGCTGCTCTCGGCAGTCGAAGGCCGGTACTTGGACGCGAGCTCGTCGACCGACGACGATCCCGTGTGCCGCCTGTACGAGATTGGGCGCAAGCGGCCCAGCGAAGACGATTCGGACGTGGAGGACGGACAGGACGCGTCGGACGCCATGGACGACGACGAGTTTGACGACGAGTCGGAGTCGGAGGAGGAAGACGAAGAGGAGGAAGAGGACGACGACGAGGACGACGGGGACGAGGACGACGAGGACGACGATGAGGACCTCGACGATGGAGACGAGTACGAAGAGTACGAAGGCGACGAAGACGACGACGATGACGGCATCGAGCTGGTCGCTATCGGGGAAGATGGGGAAGACGAGCTCAGCGACGGCGGTGGCGACGACACGTCGGACGATGGCCACCGCCACAATCACCACCACCACTATCATCGCCCCTCGGCGCGGCATTCCCGCAGCGGACCGCCCGTGACCGCGCGCGACATCCAGATGCTCTTTGAGCTGCCCGACGGCGCCTTCTACGAGGACTACTCGAGCGAAGACGACGAAGGCGACGCCGACGACGAGTGATCACGCTTGGGTTTTTCAGAAAATATAAATTAATCCATGATCTCTTTCCCAATGTATTGATATTATCGTGCTAGTTAATTAGTACTCACGCCGCGAAACGACGCGACCGGATTAGCGGAGACCTTGGTCAGATACCTTTTCTCCTGCGTTGGCCCATGAGCTCGCGACGCGAAAGCGCGCCGCCCTCTGCGACCGCCGCCGCAGCGGTAGCGCCGCTGCGCGTGCCCACGCCGGTGTCGCCCTCGGGCGGCGCGACCCGCTTCCGCAAGCAGCAGCCGGCCGACCTGCAGACCATCGTGGACACGGCGACGGTGCAGCTCGCGCTCGACCCGAGCAACGCCAAGCTGCTGCTGACGCGCGGCCTGGCGCTGCTCAAGCAGCACGCGCTGCCAGCGGCGCTGCGCGACCTCTCGCGCGCCACCGAGCTCGAGCCGCTGAACGCCACGGCGTTTTACACCCGCGGGCTCACGCACTCCAAGATGGGCCAGGTGGACCTCGCGATCCGCGACTTCTCCGAGGCGCTGCGGCTCAACCCGGACCACTTCAACGCCGCGTACGCGCGCGCGTCGTGCTACAACTCCAAGGGCGACTTTGTGCGCGCGATCGACGACTACACGTTCGCGCTGACGCAGGACCGGAAGGCCACCGGCCGGCCGCGGACGCCCACCGCGGCCCAGAAGCTGCTGCAGCGGTCCGCGAGCCTCGCCAAGTACAACCAGCCGCTCGAGCTGTCGCCGCCGCCGCCGCCGCCGGCCACGCGGACGCAGAGCGCGAGTGGAAGTGGGGACCAGGACGACAATAACAACAACAACAACGCTGGTGACGACCACCACGACCAGAGCGACTCGGCACGCGGAGGCGGGCACGCGCCGTTTTTCAAGCGAAGACTCTCGGCCGTCGGCCCCGAACAGGAGCGAGGAGGCGGAGGAGGCAGTATGCGGGACGTGGCGTTTGCGTCGCCAGTGGCGATGCCGTCTTTTGCACAGGCGTTGTCAGCGAGACCGTCGCCGTCGTCTGATTTCCAGGTGGCGTCGTCCACGCAGTCGATGTCGATGGCGACCGCGCGGGCTTCGGACGACACGGCGTCGCAGACGTTCACCGCGTCCGCAGCGTCTACGGCGTCGTCCGCTGCGCGGCGCAGCACCATCGCGGTCATGCAGCAGCAATCTCAGCAGCCGCAGCCGCCGTCGCCCGCAGCGATCGAGGCGGCCGAGCGCCACCACGCGCGCGGCTTTGCGTTCCGCCAGGAGGGCAACTTCGTGGCGGCCGCCGACGAGTACTCGCGCGCCATCGCGCTCAACCCGCTCCACTTCAAGGCGTTCTTCAACCGCGGCTTCGCGTTCGACAAGCTGCGGCGCTTCGACGCGGCCATCGGTGACTACAGCGCCGCGCTCGCCATGGAGCCGCGCAACGCGTTCGCGTTCTACAACCGCGGCATCTCGCTCGACCGCAGCGGCGACTACGCCGGCGCGCTCGCCGACTTCACGCAGGCGATCGAGCTGCTGCCGCGCAACGCCGACTTTTACCACAACCGCGGCTTCTGCCACCGCAAGCAGAGCAACTTTGAGCTCGCGATCACGGACTACTCGGCCGCCATCGCCATCAGCGCGCGCCACTTCAAGTCGCTCTACAACCGCGCGTACTCGCTCGACAAGCTCGGGCGCTTCGCCGAGGCCGTCGCGGACTACAGTGCCGCGCTCGCGGTCGAGCCGCTGAACGCCAACGCGTTCCACAATCGCGGCTCCACGTACGACAAGATGCAGCGCGTGGACCTCGCGCTCGCCGACTTTGACCGCGCCATCGCGCTGCAGCCGCAGTCCGCGTCGAGCCACAACAGCCGCGGGCTCTGCCTCGACCAGCTCGGCCGCCACGCCGAGGCGCTCGCCGACTTTTCTCGGGCCCTCGCGCTCGAGCCGCGCAGCGCCGTGTTCCACCACAACCGCGGGTACTGCTACCGCAACCTCGGCGAGTTCGCGCTCGCGATCGCCGACTACTCGGAGGCGCTGCGGCTCGAGCCGCGCAACGTCGCGGCGTACAACAACCGCGGCTACGCGCTGCGCAAGACGCGGCGCTTCGACGAGGCCGTGCGCGACTACAGCACGGCGCTCGCGATCGACCCGCGCAACACGCGCACGCTCAGCAACCGCGCGTACGCGTTCGCCAAGATGGAGCGCCTGCGCGACGCCGAGCGCGACTACTCGCGCGTCGTGGAGCTCGACCCGCGCAACGCGTACTCGTTCCACAACCGCGCGATCCTGCGCGAGCGCCTGGGCGACGCCGCCGGCGCGCAGAGCGACCACGCGGCGGCCGCGCGGCTGCGGACGCAGCAGACGAGTGGCAAGCGATGCGGCGAGGAGGACGCGCACGAATGAGCGTTGACTAGTACAGCAAAGAGGCTCACATTTGTGTCGGATGGGTCTAGCCTTTTCGTTGGTCTAGCGACGCTCAGAGCTTGAAGCCCGAGTGCACGGCCACGACGCCGTGCGTGTAATTGGTGTAGCTCGTGCGCTGGAAGCCGGCGGCGTCGAGCATGGCCTGGAACTTTTCCTGCGGTGGGAACTGGCGGATGCTCTCCACGAGGTACTGCGATAAAGACAACACAAGCAACCAGCACCACATCAATTTCAGCGACGCAAGACGACCACGAGGAGGAGGCGACAGCGGTACCTGGTACGAGTCGCGGTCGCTCGCGACCTTTTCGCCGAGCAGCGGGATCACGTTGAACGAGTACTACGACACGACAGAGATATAAACATAAACTCAGTACATGGTCGCGTACGGTGTAACCCACACGTAACCAACGTACGGCGTCGTAGGCGGCGCGGATGACCGGGTTCGGCACGTGGCTGAACTCGAGGCAGAGGAAGCGACCGCCGGGCTTGAGCACGCGGAAGGCCTCGGCCACGGCCTTGTCCACGTGCGTGACGTTGCGGATGCCGAACGCGATCGTGTAGACGTCGAACGAGTTGTCGGCGAACTGGAGCTGCTCCGCGTCGCCCTGCTCCCAGCTGAAGAGCCCCTGGCGCGAGGCCTCGGGCAGCAGCTTGGCCGCGCGCTCCTGGCCCACCTGGAGCATGGACGAGTTGATGTCGCAGATCGTGATGTGCGAGCCGGCGCCGTGCGCATTGGCCGCGGTCGAGAGCCGCTGCGCGATGCGGAAGGCGATGTCGCCCGTGCCGCCGGCCACGTCGAGCACCTGGAGCGGCCCGACCGGGTGGAGCGTGTCGATGAACGAGTCTTTCCAGAGACGGTGCATGCCGCCGCTCATAAAGTCGTTCATGACGTCGTACCGCTCGGCCACGCGGTGGAAGACGGACGCGACCATGGGCTTCTTGTCGGCCTCGTTCACCTGCTGGAAGCCGAAATGGGTGGTGCCCGTGGTGGAGGAAGAGGAGGAGAAGGCGGCAGTGAGGATGGAGGAGGAGCAGGAGGAGGAGGAGGAGGGGACGCGGCGCAGCGCGCGCGAGGCGCCGCGGCGCAGAGGCAGCAGTGACACCATTGCGATTGCGATCGAGCGGCTGGAGCTTCTGTGGTGCTCCCCAGAAGATGGCGACGAGGGAGGTACTGTCGAAGACCTCAATAGGAGGACGCAGATGCTGAGATATTTAGGCTAGTTTTGGGAGGGATTCTTTTGGCGGGTGGTCCACTGTACGTAGATATAATTAGGCTAGTCTCGATGGCTACCAACGTGTATAGACTAGCCTAATTAGGTGATGTTGAAGGCGTCAAGTAAGAACGTATCCGCTCGCACATATCACTCGGATGCGGGATTTCCACTCGCTCGCGGGGAATGGCGCCGAGAGGATTCCCAGCTATAGACGGAGAAAGATGGAGGAAGCCGCCCAGCGTGGGGAAGGGTTAGACTCCCTCCTCTCGCTGAGAGCAGAGCCATTCCGCATTCGCCCGCGCCTTCACCAAGCGTCTTCACTCCCCACCATGAAGTTCTTGATCTCGGTCGCTGCTCTAGTGCTCTGCGCGAGAGGCACCTGTGTGGATGCGGCGGTGACGCCAACGCCCCAGCCTGGCCAGGCCCCACCGCAGCCTCCGCAACCCACCCAGGCGACCCAGCCGACCCAGCCGACCCAGCCGACCCAGCCGCCGCAGGCGACCCAGCCAA
>JAADVV010000433.1:0-16401 GCA_023335905.1 Pythium pyrilobum
TACGTTTTCTCGCGGCTGCCTACAGTGTGTGCCAGAGCGCGGGCACCTGTGGGGCAGCGGGGAAGTTCGGAAGTGGCCCACGGTTACCTCTCGCAGCCCAAGCCCGAGTTCATCCCCGGCCAGGTGTACACCAACTACAACGCCGAGTTCACGGCCGCCCAGGCGGGCAACGGCTTCAGCGGCAAGGTATTCAACCGCAGCCCAGAGCAGAACATGGCCACGTTCACCGACGCCTTCAAGGCATCGGGCCTCGCCTCGCTCAAGGCCCCGATGGACAAGTTCGTCCCGGGCTGTGGCAACACCAACCCGAACACGTCGGCTCGCGATGTCTCGGGTCTCAAGACCATGGACTTCCAGAACAACGAGTACAAGCAGGGCTTCCTCAACTCACACCACGGCCCGTGCGAGGTCTGGATCGACAACATGCGCGTGTTCCAGAACGACGACTGCGCCGGAAACTACAAGTCGTACCCGGCCAAGCTCCCGGTGGACTACTCCAAGTGCAAGGGCACGTGTCGCCTGACGTTCTACTGGCTGGCGCTGCACTCGCAGAAGTGGCAGGCGTACAAGCAGTGCGTGCCCATCAAGATCGGAGCAGCGCGCAGCCTCGACGATGAGGACGAGTCGTACGGCTTCTCGGCCTTGAACAACCGCGCCCTCCAAGCCAACGGCACCGCGGCGTTGTAAGTCTTCTCCCTTGCTCGCTATTCCATGACTGTACGATCCAACGCGAGTTGTGTGGGTGGGACCCACGGCGGCACCATTGTGGTCAGCCCGAAGCGGTCACCAAAATCCTGAAGTGAGTCATCAAGTTCAGTAGATGCGCTTTCAAAAGTACGCTTTCGGTGTCCAGTCTCCTTCTTGAATGGTCCTAATCTTGTCCCAAAGTACGCCCCAAGAGTCGCGATCTTTCGAGAGCAGAACCCCATTGCAAGCTGCTCCACCTCGTTTTCCGTCCGTGGGAGTCTGTCGGCAGTGTGAGTGGGGGAAGATTCTGTCGCTTGGATGCCGTCGACGAAGACAACGGCGCAGCGAGAGGCCTCGCTCCCCGGAGACGCAGAGGCCGGTGCGTCCCCGATCTACGCGCCAGAGGACGCCAAGCGCGAGCATCAGGTCACGCTCCTCGGTGATACCAAGCCGGCCAGCGACCCGTCTCACGGCGTGCCTCTCCGCCATGCTCCGCCCCCAAACTACCACCACCACTCGCAGATCGCTCACTCACTGATGCGCCGCCCGAGCGAGGCGGAGCTAGAGAAGATGGAGCCGGCGGCGTGGGCCAAAGTGCAGACCGCGATCCGCGCGTCGATCGCCATCAACGTTGTGCGTCTCCCGACCTCTACCCTTGGATAATGAGTGCTATTGTGGGCTTGGACTGACGCGTCGGGTATGTAGATGCTGGCATCGGCGATGGTCTACGCGGCCCTCGTGAGCAGCTCGCTCGCCGTGCTCTCGTCGCTAGTGGATTCCGTGCTCGATCTGACGTCGCAAGGTCTCTTCTGGTACGCGGACAAGCACATGCACGTGGCCGACGCGAATTACCCGGTGGGCCGCCGACGGCTCGAGCCGGTCGCGGTGGTCATCTCGGCGACGCTCATGGGAATGGCAGGTACGTGGCGTCCTCTCCAGTCGACAGTAGCCTTTTATACCAGCGATCTCACGCGTACTTCATCGTTTACAGCCATGGAGGTCGTGCAGGAAGCCGTCAGAACGCTCGCGGAAGGCTTCGACGGCTATCGCCCGCACCTCGACATGACGCCGCTGTCGATTGGCATTATCGCGTTCGCCATCGCGATCAAGCTCATTGCGTGGACGATTTGCACCCGTATCGGCGCCAACTCGCCCTCGGTCGACGCGCTCGCGCAGGACCACCGCAACGACGTACTCAGCAATTCGGTCGCGGTGACGACATCGCTCATCGCGCATTACCACCGCAACTGGTGGTACGTCGACTCGGTCGGCGCGATCATCATCTCGGTGTACATCGGGCTCAGCTGGCTCGCGACAGGCAACGAGCAGGTCGAGCGGCTCATCGGACTGCGTGCGTCGCGTCTTCTTGGCTCTCGATTAATCCGTCGCCTTGTCTCACTCACAGTATCTTCGTCTGTAGGCGCCGACGCCGAGTCTATCAAGCAGATCCGCTCGCTCGCGGATCTCCACCACCCGCTCATGAAGTCCGATATCATCCGTGCGTACCACTTCGGTATCAACTACCTCGTGGAGCTCGAGGTCATTCTACCGGCGACCATGACCGTGCGCGAGGCCCACTACATCAGCAGGGGGCTGCAGCACAAGGTGGAAGCACTCGACATGGTCGAGCGCGCGTTCGTCCGCGTCGACTACGTGGCGCGAGAGACCGAGCGGCACAAAGATCTGACCGCGCGACGCTCCTCTCTCACGTGAGACTTTCCCGAGAGGTTATTGGTCCAATAAACTCGGCCTTGCTATCAAGAAATAGGTCACACGTCCAGACACAATTTCATGTGTGGCTACGTACCGCATTCCTGTGTCCGAAAAAGATCCTCAACTTGAAGTACTAGCTGTCGACTGCCCTCAAGACTTGTGCGTCAAGATTGGCCTGAATCCCTCCAGGGGTCGCGATCTTTTGGTTGAGGTTCGCAGCGCCGAACGGTCGCCATCGGTCTCGCACGAAGGCTGCCGCCACTGCCTCCTGCTGCTCACTCGGTACTATGCCGTCAGGGAAGAAAGGCAAGAAGCGCGAGGATGCGGCGGTTCGCGGTGGTGACAAGAGCGCACCGCAGGTGACCTACGGCGCCGTGGATCCGCAGAGTGAGTGTCACGTCACGCTTATCGGCGACGCCGAGAAACGCGTCGACCATGCCTACGACACACCGGCCAAGCATGTGCCTCGGCGCTCGTTGGTCGCGCATTCACTGCTGCGTCGACCCTCCGCGACCGAGCTCGAGAGGATGGAGCCGGCGACCACCGCCAAGGTGCAGACCGCGATCCGCGCGTCGGTCATCGTTAACGTGGTACGTTTGCCGTTGCCTTGTTAGCGCGCACGCCGAGACTTGTAAAGTGATCACCCTGCGATACTTGGTTGAACGCAGATATTGGCGTCGGCGATGACCTACGCTGCGATCGCGAGCGGTTCGCTCGCCGTTCTCTCGTCTCTCGTCGACTCAGTGCTCGATCTCGCGTCACAGGCTCTCTTCTGGTATTCCGACAAGCACATGCACACGCCCGACACAAACTACCCGGCGGGCCGCCGCCGTCTCGAGCCGGTCGCAGTGGTCATCTCGGCGACGCTCATGGGAATGGCAGGTACACGAATCCGTGTATGATCTCGAATCACCTTTCGGCGCATGTGCTTGACATTTATACTGTGCCAGCTATTGAGGTGATCCAGAAGTCGGTAGAGACGCTTGCGGAGGGCTTCGATGGCTCGCCACCCAATCTCGATATGACGCCAACGACGATCGTTGTGCTCGCGTTCGCCATCGGTATCAAGATCTTTCTGTGGCGCATCTGCGCTCGCATGGGCACCTACTCGCCATCGGTCGACGCGCTCGCGCAGGACCACCGCAACGACGTACTCAGCAACTCGATCGCCGTAACGACGTCACTAGTAGCCCACTACCACCGCAACTGGTGGTACGTCGACTCAATCGGTGCCATCCTCATCTCGGTGTACATCGGTCTCAGTTGGCTCGCGACGGGCAACGAACAGGTCGAGCGGCTCATCGGACTGCGTACGTTTATGTTTTCCCCTCTTGATCTTGAACTGAAGAACTGGGATCTGACGTATCCTTCAACTACAGGCGCGGACCCAGACTCCATTGAACAGATCCGCACGCTCGCGGATCTCCACCACCCGCTCATGAAATCCGACATCATCCGCGCGTACCACTTCGGCAACAACTATCTGGTCGAACTTGAGGTCATTTTGCCGGCAACGATGACTGTCCAAGAGGCCCATGATATCAGTCTCGAGCTGCAGCGCAAGGTCGAAGCGCTGGACATGGTCGAGCGCGCGTTCGTCCACGTTGACTACGCCGCGCGAGGTACAGACGAACACAAAGATCTCACCGTACGACGCGACTCGGCCTGAACGAACCTGTGACGAGTCAATGATGCATACATTTCAATATCCGTGATAAGAAACATCGAGAAAATCCTTCCTCTCCTTCTCCCCTGCGTCCAAGTGGAACCAGACGACAGGCTGCTCCGAGCCCATGGCGACGCAAGATTCCCGCGCACTCACTTTCACTTCTTCCCGCCCTTGAGCAGAACCACGCAGCATGGAGCCGAAGCGACTGGCGCGTACGTGGACTTGGCTGGGTGTGCTGCTTCTCGTTTTCACTCGACTTGTCGATGGTTACGGGTATCTGTCGTTCCCGCCCGCGGCGTACCGCGACATGACGCGCAGCCAGATCTACACGGCCGAGGTTAACACGTCGATCCATCCGACATTCTTCGTCTTTCGTTTTCTGCTGCACCACCGCGCGGCATCTTTCGTGGATGGCCTCGCTTTTGCCGACTACAAGTCGCTACGTGAGTTTGCGGACGAGGCGTTCCCCAGCTGCGGCAACTCGATGGTGGACGACGACATCGAACCGGTCAACGTGTACAACGCGACTCACCTCGAGTGGCGCAACGAAGACGAGAAATTCGGCTTCTACCTCGATGGAGAGGTACGTAGTTGGTGTGCTTGATCGTCTTGACGGTGACCTGATTATTCTAATGATGCGCCTCGACTGTCGCTGCATGATGAGAGAACAGGGTCCATGCGAAACCTGGATCGACGACGAGCGCGTGCAGTTTAGGGCAGATTGCACTACGACGTACAAGAACTACCCGGCAACAATCCCGATCGACTACAGCCGCTGCGCTATTGGCCGTGTCTGCGAGCTCCGCTTCTACTGGTTCGCTACCAACCTGAATCCGTTTCGATTGATGAGTAAGTCGGCTACGTCTGCCTCTGGTTGATCTTCGCCGTGTGGTTGATCGCACACTACTGCGCACAGAGCATTGCGTGAGAATAGTCAACGATCCGAACCTCCCCTTAGCGGAAGCCAACAAGGATCCGTACAAGAACCGCACTGCAGTGATCCAGCGGAACGACTCCTTTTCATTGGACGTAACGATGACGTGGGAGAAAATCTGGCTCGACGACGGCGAGGACATCGGCTCGTTTGCCACTATTCTCGTGATCCCGTAGAACGCTCGCGCATTCATTAAAGACCCAACGTGGAGGTAGTTTTCTTTGTCTTCTTGAACTTGGCAGAGCTCATCACTTGAAGTGTTGATGACGATGCCGCCTGGGCTTGTGACTGCGTCTTCTTCGCAGGAGACTTGGTTTTTCCTCGAGTGCCAGGCGTTTTGCCTGTCTTCCCTTCCACGGCAGACCGCAGGCGCTTACTTTGAATCTTTGCATACTTGACATTGTCTTCGTATCTCGTGAAGAACTGATCGATCCGAGTCTGCACCTGGCGCTCATTTGCGAACGAAGCAATTTGCTCCATCAGAGGAAGTAACACCGTGTCAGTCTTCCCCTGGTCCCAGCCAAACGTTGATGTGCAGTACTCTCTTAAGCCTGCCAAGTTGGGTAACTCCCACGAAAACCGAGAATCGGAACGGTCCACCTGTGGATTCTTGTAGGCTTGGACGACTCGTTGATTCGGGAACTCTTCACCAAGCTCCCACTTTCGTCTCACATTCGCATGGGTATACTCGAATCTCTCACGTGGTGACATCATGTCGATTTCTGCCTGAGTTTTCTTCTTCTCCAGTCGTCGCCGTGCTTCTTCGGCAACATCAAAGGACTGAACCCACTCCTTGAACTCCTTCAATCCGTCCAAACCAGGGTACGCAGAAACCACTTCAGACGCATTGACGATGCCAATTCCGCGCACGCCGTCTGTGTAGTCACTTCCGAGAAGCATCGCAAGAGCGATCATCTCTTCCTGTGAGAAGCCAAGCTCCTTCTCAACGTCTTGAGCAAGAAAAGCTTCCACAAACTTCTGGTTGTGGAAAATGTTCTTGTACACCTTCCTGCCGCCAAACGGGAAAATGTCGCTGTCGTCGGTGATGATACCATCGACAAGACCTAGCTGCTCGAGTGCAGCACACTGGGCCTCAGCTTCCATAGGACATACCAAATAAGGTACGCCGAATAGTTGCAGCAGCTCCATCACATCTTGCACCATTTCTTCGTTCACGCCCTCAACGTCCCGCATCTGACGATTACGAAGCTTCTTCAGCTCGCGCTGTTCATCTGCGATCGCCGCGATATCAATCGAAGGCTCTGGTTCTGGGGATGCAGCGTACTGCAGGTAGCGACTTGAACTGGTCTTCAGCGGTTGGGAGCTGTTTGACTCTGCCATGGATTTTTCAATCGCAAATTGTAGGAGTCGATCGTCTGGCTCTTCGGAGTCTGGAAACTGCTTGGCACCGTCATCCGATTCAGCTTCAACATTGCTGTGACCACTTGTCACATGTACGGTCTCAATTTCAGAGACATCGATAGCTTCTTCCCGAGATCCGAGAGTAGGGCTTTGCCGATACTGCTCAGGCGACGATGTCTTCTGCGAAGGTGAGCTCACTAGAGCTTGCCGAGTATGCTGTGCAAGAGCGCGCCGAACAGCTCCTGCCGCCCATTGACTGAAACCATCAAGTGAAGAGATTAGCCCAGACACTGAATGAATGCCATATACCAACTAATTCCACTCACGTCAAGTTGGATGCAGTCGCAATAGCCGACTTCAGAGCCTCCTCTTTCAGCGCGGTAAGATCGTCTTCAGCTCGCTCTTCTTCCATTTCTCCCTGAAGCGATTCATACAGATCACTTGTCTCTCGCTCAGCCTCTTCCTCAGAGCTTTCCTGATCCAACTCAAGCACAGACGCCTGCTTGGCTTTGTCGAGTTTCCCTTGAAATGACCCCGCATGATAATTTGAAGGCTCGGTGTGAGGTACATCTTCCCACTGTACGTCGTCTCCATGAGGAGAAGTTCCGGTGGGTCCCACGCTTTCCTCAGGAGCCGAAACAGCCACGTCTTCCCATTCGACATCATCTTCACCATCGTCTTGTGCAAAAAACTTCACATCTGGAGTCTTAGAGATCGGTGGGGTCGCAGCATGTGAGGCCCCAAGGTGCGGCACGGGCGCGTTTACGTTTTCCCACTCTGATATATGCACTATCAATTAGATCACAGGCAGCCAACAACATGGGCCAGAAAACTATCTACGTACCAACTGCTTCATCGTCGTTGTCCAACACTGCAGCCTGCATCAATGGCTGCTTCACCGGTTCGCCGGCCTTCACAAACATCGATTTCGGGAACAAATCCTGCACGTGCTTGTCGAGAGAGCTGATATCATCAGCTTTAAACGCGATGGTAATCGCACCTTTCCTCTCAATGTTGGCTTGGTTCTCCCCCTTATCTTGTTGTTGGTCTTGTCGTCGCGCCGCACGTGCCTCTTCGATCGCCAGTGGCTTTTCTTCCTGTTTGTATTTTTCCCGCTCAAGAAATTGTCGCCGCGCAGCCTCAACAGCAATCTTTCGCCGCTGAGAGCGCCCCATCTCCGCAGCAACCTCGGGGACGGCCGCAATCGAGAATTCCCCCAAGCTCCTTTTCACTGTGACGGTGTCATCTTCGAGGTAGCGTCTTTTCCGCTTCGAGCCGTGGATCCGAGCGAAAATATCGTCATCGTTCTCGTCGTCTTGCGTAGCTTCAGTCGCCCCGGTAAGCTTCCAATTTTCTGCTTCATTGTCCTGAAGCGGGGCGCTGTTTGGTGCAAGAACTTTGACATCGTCCCCACTACCGCCGTCGCTGTCGCGGTTCTTGGCTTTCTCATAGATGAAGAACCTGTCACTGCTCGAAGCGATACGTCTGCCGTGGCCGAGTAGACCGCCACCAGCCCCGCCTCCAGATGCTGCTTCAGTGGCAGCCTTTTCCATCTCCTGCTGGGCATTCTTCTGTCTCGCTTTCATGATTTGTCGATTCAGCTTGCTTGTCTTCAAGAAACTGGAGATCTGTGTTCGTGAGTATGCTTCCGGATTGCCAGCAAGTGGAATAAATTGGTCTCGAGCTTCTTGGCGACGGTCACGCTGAATCCGGGCGATCATATCTTTCTGTAAGTGACCGGGCAGCGCAAACACTGCGTCGAGATCAATGCGAGACAGCCGTGACGTATCAAGGTCAATGTCGTCCGCCGTCATCTCGTCGTCTTCGCTTTCACTCTTCGTTTCTTCCTCCTCGTTCACCTCGCATGCAGTACTAGTCGTCTCATTTCCGCTCGCGTTATCGCCTTCTGCACGAGAGATGATTGCGTCCTCTTCGTCCGAGTCATCGATGGTGATCACGCCGCCGTCATCCTTGTTCGTTGCTGATCCGGTCGTTCCAGGAAGAACAAAATCCGGCGCCACCGCAGAATTCGCCACCGGCTTCCCGCCATTCTTCTTCAGCTCTTCGCGATAGAGCTTCAGGCGGTTCAACAGGATGCGCTGCGCTGTTTGCTTCAAGTTCGCAGCCTACAAAACCATAATCGTACTCATCAAAACCTTTCGTTACACGCCGTCCTTTCATCCCCACTGCAGCGTCCACCTACCTGGTGTTCCTGGCGCCTACGCCGCCTCGCGACCGTGCGCTTCTTGATCTCCGGCGTATTTCCATCGAATACAAATACCGGGCGAATGCGGTAGAAGAGCAGTTTCGCGACGCGGTGGAATGTGCCGATCAAGTGCGCATTCTTGATCATGTTGCCTTCGTCGTCGCGCATCGCCTTGATGAATTGGGTGAGCCAGATGCTCGCGTCCACCGCCAGCACCTTCGTCGACAGCGTCTCTATCTCGATCTGCCGCCCCACGGGTGCGAGCAGCATCCACAGGTTCTGGACGCCCATACTCGCTTCGACCGCTTTTTCTTGTTCACCAAGTGTATGTGGGTTGACAGGATGGCCTGGAAGTTCCAGCGTGGGAAACCAAGGCGACCATCACTCTGTTTCAAATACCTAAACTTATGTGACCACATTATTATCTTCTTAAGCCCAGACTTCAACCTCGCCCGGTTCTATCGGAAAGCCCTGCTATTACCTAGAATGACGTGGCTCAACACTATGGTTTGGATCGCCGGTTCGCGCATTTCGATGGTTGAAGCTTGTCCAAAAGGAGGGAAAACGACAACGAGGCTCAAGCACGATGGCCGGCCGCGGATCTCTGCTGGGCAAGCGCGCGCTCGTCGTGGGGCTGCTCAACAAGCACTCGCTCGCTGCCAGCGTCACCCACGCGCTGCTCGCCCACGGCGCGAGCTGCGTGGTCGCGTCACGCACGCCGCTGGCGGAAAGCCATATCAAAGCCTGCGCGTTTGAGCTGCCGTTCGCCGCCCACACGCACACGCACGGTCTCGGCCATGGCGAAGGCAGCAGCGAGCCAGCAACCCAGTCGCTGCACTTCTCGGACTGCGATGTGGAGAGTGACGCGTCGATCGAGTCGCTCATGAACCAGTGCGCGCAGGCATTTAGAGGAGAGCTCGACATCCTCGTCCACTCGGTTGCCTTTGCTCCACGAGAGACTTTCCAGGCGAGAGGAACGCTCATGGCGTCGCGCGCCGCATGGAACCAGGCGCTGGATGTCAGTGCGTACAGTCTGATCGCGTTGACGCGGGCTGCACACCCCATGCTGACCGCAGGGCGGCCGCGAGACCGGTCGGTCATGGCGCTGTCCTACGCTGGGGCGAGTAAGGTATGTCCCCAATCGTCTCGAATGATCAGGCATAAAGGACTACTACTCACGTATTTTTGGTTTCTTTGTCGTGCATAGATTGTGCTGAATTACAACGTGATGGGTCCTGCAAAGGCTGCGCTTGAGGCCACGTCGCGGCAACTCGCATATGAGCTTGGAGAGGAAGGCATCCGCGTCAACTGCCTTAGTCCTGGACCGATGAATACTGTTTCCGCTCGCGGTATTCCAGGCATTTCGGTATATATCATCGCCTAGAGTGTTCATATGAGGCAGAGCTGCTTGTGTGCGGTCGCTGACGACTTTTGTTTGGACAGAAAATGAGGAAATACGCAGAGGAGCATTCGCCGTTGCGGCGCAATGCCTCCGCGACCGACGTCGGCGAGTTAGCTGCGTTTTTAGCGAGCGAGTCGGCCAGGTCCATCACGGGACAGACGTTTTACGGTAAGAGTGTTGTCCAGAATGAAGTTGTAAGGTAGCGGTGCCTGACCTCGTGCGTTCATGATATGATAGTGGACGGAGGGCTGAGCATCATGGCCCCGTACGCAAACGATCATGTGCACACATGAGTAAGGTCAAGTAAAACAACAGCGCATGCAATTAACTTTCCCTAAGTAGCCACCATCCCGCCTCTGTCTATCTTTGGCATCTCGGCTTGCCAACTAGCCAATCGTAGCTGAGCAGCCATGTCGGCAGTTGATGGTGCGACGAACCAACCGCCACGCGTGACGTGAAAGCCAGCCAAGGCAGAACGCGGCTCACCATCCGTAGGCTTCGGATACGTCGCTCGAGTTCAGAACATGCTTGCAACTGTTCCAGTACACATCGGCGATGTGATCGAGTTTTCACGCCGTGGTGATGAGGACGCTCGGTCGCTCACGACTGGTCGAGTCATGGATGTCGATCCCACCGCGCCCCATGAATGCGTTATCCAGATCACCCCATACGAGCCATTTCGGCAAGTCGATCTCTCGCAGACGTTCTACAAAGTCGTGTACGCGGTGGGCGACATGACGCGACTGAAACCAGAGATGATAGGTTGGGAAGTCGAGGTTCTCGCCGGCGAGAAGGATTGCAAGCCGATGACCGAACGCGGCGTGATTAAGCAAGTCGACTGCGAGCTGAACTGCGCTTTGATTGCGTTTGACGATGGGCGAAAAGATTGGCGTGATCTGACTATGAATGCTTTCAAGGTGCTCGGTCACCTGTTACCGTCCAAGAACAACAGCCCGCAAAAGACACAACTCCAGAACTCACAACTTACAGTGGGCTACATGCCGCGCCTGCAGGTCGATTCTGCTCGGGTCGTCCACGCTATCAAGGCTCCGCTACCAGTCATGGAGGCGACCGAGTTTGACTGGTACACTGAAGGCGGGCACGTTGAGCTGTGCGACAGCGACGGCACTTTCTATGAAGGCGCGTTGTTGTGCTCGCAGCGCAACCAAGCGCTACAGCTCTACAACGAGAAACGGCAGTTCTTCGAGATCCAGATCACGAGGCAGAGCTTCAAGGTCGTCATCCACGGCTTGGTAGCGTTGAAGAGCGTCCCGCTGGGGCAGGCAGTCGAGGTCTACTCTCCCATGCACGGCGAGTTCAAAAGTGGAGTGGTCATGAAAGCGGCAGAAGTGGGCAAGCTCACCCCGGTTCGATTTGATGAAGTCGGCCTCGAGTGGCTGGATCTGACGTCGCAAACGTTCAAACTTGTATATCTGACTCGGTCCGAGTCCGAGCCGCAGAGCCCACTCCCCTCGTCTGCGAAGGCTCCAGAAAGCGTCAAGTCTGAACAAGAATCGGTGGCCGGGACGAGACAAATGGTTCAAATTTTGCCGTCTGCACCGGAGGAAGAGCTCGTCGAGTCTCCGACGAAGAGCACTTCGTATCACCATAAGCGTGCGCACGACCCGAGCAAGCCAAGTCGTCACCATCCACACTCAGCTCTACCCGAACTCACGGTGGGGCAGTCGCTCGAGTTGCTGGATCCGGCTACGAAGCAATTTACGAAGTATCGGGTGACCTGCGTTCACCATCCAGTGAATCCCCATGTGTACGATCTCGAGGTCGCGTGGGGGAGCAGCAGCGGTTCGAGTCTCGTCCTCTCGGTATCTAATGGCGTGGCCAAGCAGACAACCGTCAACTTGGCGGCTGTGAAAGCGAGACTTTTGCTGACGACCGACCTGTGGGCGGTGTACTCACCATTGTTACGAGGGTACCGAGTGGACATCTACGACAAGGTGGACCGATCGGTGCTGAATGCCAAGATCATTGACTGTGACGATTCAGTTGACGGTGGACGAATCTATGTGAAGCTAAAGGATGGCTCAAAGCGATGGCTCGACGTGAAAGGCACCAAAATCAAGCTCAAGTTCTCAGGTGAATCGCATTCGCCCACTCACGAGCCGAGTAGTGTGGAGAGAGGTGCACAAGTTTTTCCTTCCAAAGAAGAACCTGTCAATGAATCAATGTGGCAGCGAGTCGACCACGCCATTCCCCCCACCGAAGAGCTGTCCTACGTCCAGGAAGCGGCCAAAAGCCTCACAAAACAACAGACCGAGAAGGTCGGTCGAGCGTCCGTCGGTTCGATCAATTTAATGGCTCGGCAGGCTTCATCTCCAGGCATCATTCTGAGGGGTCTGCCAAGCGGTGAAACCGCACCGTCAACAATTCCGTCACTCGATTTCTCCAACCTACGCTCAAAGCACGAAGATTCATCTATCAATCCGCCACCGACAACGGAATCCAAGAGCGTTGAGGTCTCACCCGACTCGCAACGATCAACGGGATCCAATACTGAGGCTCTAAGCGATTTGCTGCCGCAAATGGACGACGTGTGGGCAGAAGAACCCACGGGTCATCCTGGGCAGCCTATGCGGTACGTCCACGGCGGTACCGGAGAAGTGCAGTACGAGCTTCCCCAGTGGCTCAAGAAATGGGATGAAGCCACGGGCGGCGCGTTCATCTTGAACACGGTCACAGGCGTCCGATTCCAGCTTCCAGGCTCATCCTCCACGCCGCAAACGAGTGGCCGAGCGGCTGTTGTCACGCTTCCTGTGGGACCGCTGGAAGCTGCCCGCGTAGCAAGCCGGATGAATTCCAGCGTAGATTTGTGCGCAGAAGCCTTCGGACCCTAACTCAATGCGTTATGCTTCACGTCTGGCCATGGAAGCGGCAGGCTGAATCTGCGCCTAAAACGAACTGGCAAGCCAGGTGATCGCCCTGTGCACCACGAAAATTCAATGCTTTTAAGCATTAAATTCAATGCTTAAAAGCATTGAATTTGAGCATTAAGGAAAGTTACCTCATTCACGCTGCGACACTCACCAGCAAGCATTTGAGTCAGATACGGAAACTGGGGGCTCGATCAGCCGCGCAGCTGGCGCCCCCAGCTTCCCCAGCTTCCCCACTTCTTGTTATTGTTGTTGTTGTTGTTGTTCTGAGCGTTGCCGCCGCCGCCATTATTTTTGTTCTTGTACAGGGACGAGAAGTCAAAAGAGCTCGGCGTCTTGTTGCCGTTGTTGCTGCTGCCGTTGTTGTTGCCAGCGTTCTTGTTCGAAGCAGAGCCTCCCGCTCCGCCACCGTTGTTGGTGTTGGCACCCGCTCCTCCGTTGCTGTTGGTGTTGTTGTTGTTTGAAGCACCACCATTGGTCTTCTTCTTCTTGTTGTTGCTGTTGTTGCTCGGGGTACTACCACCGCCGCCGTTGTTGGTTGAGGCACCGCCTCCAGATTGGGCATTGCCGGTGGTGCCACCGTTTCCACCGCCCCCACCGCCGTTGTTGCTGGTGGTGCCAGTGGCTCCACCTGTGGAGGTGTTGTCGTCGGAGCTGTCGCCTCCGCCAGTTGCGCCACCACCATTGGTGTTGGTGCTGGTGCTTCCACCGCTATTAGTCTTGGTGCTGCTGCGACCGCCGTTGCTGTTGTTACTCGTGTTTCCTCCACCACCAGTCTGGTTGTTGGTATTACCGCCAGTGCTCGCCGAGTTACCGGCGCTACCACCGCCAGTCGTCGCGCCGCCGCCGCTCGTTCCTCCGCCAGCGCCGTTCTGGATCGGCGCGCACTGCTTGTACACCTGCCACTGCGGCTCGTGGAGCGCCAGCCAGTAGAACTTGAGCACGCACTTGCCCTTGCAGGCCGAGAAACTGACCGGGATGTTAGCCGGGTAGTCTGGGTACTTGGCGACGCAGTTGTCCTCGTGCATCACCATGGTGTTATCGATCCAGACCTCGCACGGACCGGCGTGCGACGTCACGAAGCCCTTCTTCTCCTGGTCGTTGGCCCACTGGACCGACTTCATCGAGCTCACATCGACTGGAGTCCCGTCGGTCGTGGTCTTACCACAGCCTGGCGCAGCCGTATCCATGAGCTCCTTGATGTTCTTGTACTTGGACTCCTTGAAGGTCGACGCGAACATGGCGGCGTTCGCAGTCGGATTGTCGTTCCACTTCTTACCCTTGAAGGGCGCGTCGAGCGTGGCCGAGTCGATCTTGGCATTGTACGTGGTATCGACGCCTCCGCCCGAAAACTTGGCCGCAGGCTGCACGAGGTACCCGTGCGCGTTAACGTCGGCCGCGAGGAGCGCGGTCGACAGTGCCACGGCAGCCGCCAGTCGCATCACACTCTGAGATGACGGCATGACGTCTATCGATTAGACTTGGTTGAC
Source organism: Pythium pyrilobum (assembly GCA_023335905.1). Lineage (NCBI taxonomy): Eukaryota > Oomycota > Peronosporomycetes > Pythiales > Pythiaceae > Pythium > Pythium pyrilobum. Next base: position 14,352 of record JAADVV010000433.1, read on the forward strand.
TTGCTCTAGAGACGGCTAAAAGGAGAGTGGGGTCCAGAGCTGGCACCGAGTGGATGCGTGCCATCGTCGCCGTGTCGCCTCACGGCACGGCTCGACCTGCGTCGTCGGGGGACAGCCTTCCGTTGACCTTCCCGGCTGTTGGCCAAGAGCTTTGCCCAGACGCAGCGGGTGTTCATCGGTCTCAGCGCCTTTCCTGTACGAAAGCACGTTCAAAGCAGATCTTCTCGTGCCCGGCAAAGGCGGGACATGGGTGAGAATGGATACTCTCACATGGCTACACTCAGGACATCAAAGGGTGAAAACCTTTCATATCGTATGAAGGGTGTGTGCATTTGCGTAATCCTTGGCTTCTAGAGTCTATTAAACCGCTACAAACGAATGTTGTAAGTCAACCGAATACTTCCTGGCCTGCTTCTACTGTGACTGCACGTCCGAACGTCCTTCCCGTGAACGGACAATCGACGACGGGAATGGACAGTTTCTGTGGTCACTGGATTTGGGTCCAGCCAGAATCCAGTGATCACAGAACTGTCCATTCCACAATTTCTGGAGACGTCTCCTTCGCGGTTGAAATCCACTCCAAGATCCCGCCCGCAATAGGAGACAGGACGAAGAGCCAACGCCATTTGCTCGCAACACCCCGCGACTAACGGGTTCTACCAAATAAAAGAACGTCTACTATTCCAATACCTTTCCCTCTGGGCACAAACTACCTCTTTTACCTCAGCACTGCTGAGGTAAAAGAGGTTGAACAGAAAACCATTTGTGCTGAGTCAGCAGTCTCATCCACAGCCATGCATATTATGATGACATGGATGGCCCGGATCTTAGGGCCTCGCTCTGATCACGAGCTACTGTAGCCATTCGTGACGAAAGCGACTGTTCAACGAATCACAACGCGAGCCCATATCAACGTATCAACCTATCAAAGAGCCGAGCAGCTCGAAGGAGGCGGCACGAATGGGGGCAGTGGAGCAGGTATCTACAATCTTCAATCCATTTGCTCTTCGACGATAAATAGATTACTCCCGAAAAACTTAAGCCCCCCCAAAAAAAAACCTCACGTAATTTAGTAGGATACTGGACCGCTTCCCGTAGGAATTTTTGTTCTGTCAGAAACCAAACGCCGAAGATGTTTGAAAGATAGGTTCAACCCGTACGAAAACGAAACCACCAAGCGAGGGTTTGCTCTATGAGGTTTAGAACAGCCTTTGGAACGCCAACTGAATCTGCAAGAGGGGCCCCCCTCTTGCAAACGGTTAGTCTGGGTTAGTCTCAAAGGGCTTTTGCACCAATTTGGGGCCGCTTGGGGTTTCAAACCATTCCAGATCGCGTCTAAACCCCCTGCGGGAAGCGGTCCACTATCCAGAGTCTGGATTCCAAACAGGGAATCCAATCTGTTGGACCCGTTAATTGGCGCCCAATAATTGTACAGTTTACAGTAATCGATGTACAGTGTACACCGAGCAGATCCACGCAAAATATGATTTTGTGACAGTCTACTGTACATTGCGGCAAGTCGACGGATCAACGTAGGTCATTTCTTCATGATAATATATCGTTTTCTGGTACGCCATGAGAAATCCAGAGAATAGTATGGGGTCTGCGAAGGACCCCACTGGGTCACCCCAGTACTGTATTGCCGCAATAGGGGATGTCAAACCTACAAAAAAATCGGAAGATAGGATTTCGATTTTCTGCATGTAGGATTCCCTGTTTTCGTCATATACAGATTTCTATATGCAAAGCTATCAGCATCCTCCAGAGGTTGCTGATAGGGTTCTATAAGCAGAGCTATCAGCAGATCGGAGGAAAAAGTCGAGATGTTGGTGAATTTTCTGAATGGCCTTCACCCTTCCGGAACAGTTTTGTGAAACTTTCCACAAAAAACTGTTCCGTCCCATATCTTCTTTCCTATCTGGGGACACTCGTGTGACTCACTGTGGTGTAGTGGAATCTCTAGATGACCTTTGCAACCCTGCTGCTGTCGTAGTTTGAGCAAACTCTACTCAAACCGCCCACCAAATGGGGAGTCACCATACAGTACTGA
>JAADVV010000434.1:0-16396 GCA_023335905.1 Pythium pyrilobum
CTGGGACGTAGTATTCCTCAAATCCAAACCCTCCAGACCTCAGCAAAAATCGCTTTGCCCGTCAAGTTCGACAAACCGACAAATGTTCTAGACAAGCGGGAGTGAGTGTTGGTCAATGGCCGGGGGGGGACAAAAATAGCTGTGATTTTGTCCAACCAAATTTCTCGTGGCTCTCAGCTTTGCTTCGAGAACGCTTCGAGAACATACGTTGATCTTCTGGGGGTGCGGATGCGGACACTTCCCACCAAGCAGCCCATTCGGTCCCTCCTGCTGTCGAGATGGAAAGTGTGCATCAATACGTGCTCTGTATTCGTAAGGCCGTCCTGTCATGACCCAGATTGACGAGACCTCGAGCCTCGAGCCGAGGTGGCCAAGTGGCCGATAGAGAGGTGACCGCCGAGTCTACGTACTGTACGGTGTGACGACGCAGCCGGGCGCCGGGCGCTGGGATCAGACCGGAGTGCTCGTATCGGGCAGCAGCACACGGCACCCGGCCACGCCGTCTCATCGACAGTCTGTAGATGGATAGCAGGAGCTCTGGCGAGTCACTTGAACAACTGCAGCGCCGGCAGAACACTGAGGCTATTTTCCTTTCAGCTCGTTCACAGTTGCCGTCGCCGACGTTACGAATAGCTGGATTTCAGCAGTCACGCTGCGGCCCATATACAGAGCCTACAAAGCTAATTTCCGCACCAGCGGAGCGTGCATTTGGTCGTGAACTGCGGAATGCCGACGCGCCGTAGAGGCCTGAAAAACCCACCGTTTCTCCACCAATTCTGAACTGTACAGTCTGCCGTGTTGGAGATCGGAACGATGGCTCCGCTCGGGCGGCAATGAACCCCGACGATCAAGCTTGCGAGTCTCGTGCCGATTGCGTCAATTGCAGCGGTTCGTATACAGCTCGATCGCTAACGTAACTCAGTACTGCTGTCGACGCCCCCCAATCAGCAGACGCTTTTGCTGCGTGTCATGTTGATGTGCGCTTTTCCACCAATCAAACAGTCTGCTTGCTTACATATATATAGCCAATCAAAAGGTGTTGACCCATTCCCTTCCCGCCCTTCGGAGCTGCTCGGCGGCGTCGATGGCGAATGGACGGACAGTCAGTTCGCCGACGATGGACTGGAGCGCCGTGTACGACAACCATGGCGAGGAGGAGGGCCACTGGGAGGACCATGGCGAGACGCGGTCGTCGCGGCTCGCGCATCGCATCATCCACAGCCAGCGCAAGCTCTCCATGCCGCTGTCGCTCAGCGGAGCCGTGACGCCCACGCCGTCGTCGGCCTCGGGTGGCGTCGACGCGGAATCGGCGGGCGGCGCGCCAACCTACTCGCCGCTCGTGGCGTACGCGTTCACGGTCAACTACATCCTGGGCGTCGGCTCGCTGGGCATCCCGTACGCGTTCTTCCGCGCGGGGCTCGTCATGAGCAACGCCATGATCGTGCTCGTCACGCTCATCTCGTACTGGACCGTCATGTGGGTGAGCGAGACCGTCGCGCGCGCGCGCGAGTCGCAGCTCGTGCGGCTCGTCAACGACAAGACGGCGCTGCTCGTGGACGCACGCCAGTTCGACGACTTCCCGGAAGTCACGTGGCTCTGCGACCGCTTCCTCGGGCGCCTCGGCTCGCGGCTCTACCAGCTCTCGCTGCTCGGGCTCATGTACGGCGGTCTGCTCGGGTACTCGCAGGTCTTTGTCAACAGCTTCCTCACGCAGGTCACGCACGTCGGGTCCATGGAGCTCACGAGCGTGCACGGCGCCGTGATCTTTGGGCTGATCGTCGTGCCGCTCTCGTGCGCCGACCTCACCGAGCAGATCGCCGTGCAGCTCGCCATGTCCGTCGTCCGCTTCGCCGCGCTGCTGATCATGATCGTCAGCGCTTCGTACGCAATCTACGCCGATCCGTACGACACGGGCGAACCGAACGTGGACCCGCGCGCCGCCGCGACTTCGGCCTACATCAGCGACTACTCGCTCGTCGACGTCGCGGGCTTTGGCGTCATGTTCAGCACGGGCGTGTTCTCGCAGCTCTTCCAGCACTCGGTGCCCGGCCTGCTCGCGCCGCTGGGCCCCAAGAACCAGTCCAAGGCCCACGCGATCTTCGGCGGCACGCTGCTCACGACCATGGCGTTCTACATCGCGCTCGGCTCGATCTGCTCGCTGTACTTTGGACCCAAAGTCGCGTCCAGCGTCAACCTCAACTGGGCCAGCTTCACGTGGGGGCTCGCCGACCAGGCCGCGCTCATCCCCTGGTGGGCCAAGGTCATGTCGGCGATCGTCGTGGTCTTCCCGGCGCTCGACACGCTCAGCGTGTATCCGCTCATCTCGGTCACGCTCGGTGACAACATGGCCGCGGTCGTGCCCGACGCGTGGGTGCGCGCCGTCGGCAGCAGGCCTTTTTGGAAGATGGTCTGCCGCTTCGGCGCCTGTCTGCCGCCGCTCGTGATCTCCATGTTCGTCTCGGACCTCTCGATCACGCTGCAATTCAGCGGCATGGCCGGTATTTATGTCGCGTTCTTCGCGCCGGCGCTGCTCCAGCTGAGCGCGACCAAGGAGTTTCCCGCGCCGAACGTGTACAGCAGCCGCTTCAGCGGCCGCCGGTACGCGTACGCCGTACTTGTGTTCGGCTTCTTCGCATTCTTTGTGCTGCTGTACCAGCTCGCCGAGCAGGTCGTGATCGGCCGCGGCTGAGCGGACCGGCCGCCGAGAGGTACCCGTATCGTCAGTACAGTATGAACAAAACGAACTAACGTGAACGTATCGTGTGCGAGCATGGCCACAACAACTGTCCCTTCTTCTTTTCCCCCCGTCGATATTAATACAGCACGCAGAAGACTCCGTCGGTGGCCAGCCGCCAGCGCAATCGGTCTCGTCAACGCAAGCCAACGTGCTGAGCGAAGTAGATTGCTGGAGCACGAGACCGAGAGTGAGACGTCGAGCTTTCGCTGAGGATGTTGCCAATGAAGCTTCACGTTGCGCGATGGTGGCGACTGCGAAGCTTCACAGTAAGAAGATGCGAGGCGTGCTGAAGCTACTGTCGCACGCGTGGAAGACGCCCCAGGAAGGCCGCGCCGACAAAAATCCTGCAGCCTGGCGGACGTTTCACGAACCTAGTCGACACGTACAGGAGCGTACGCAAGGTCGCTTCAACGTTAGTCTACTGAACTGATGAACTTGATACCGCTAGCGGACACCCAGAGGACACGATACCGTCAATGGTCGACGACGTACACAAGGCCGCCTTCAACGTGTCGTCGACTGATTCAACGAGAGCGCGTGACGCAAGGTTCTTCGTGCTGTGTAGTCAAAGAGAGCCGTTGAGAGTTCGCTGTGGCGTCATAGCCAAGTGCGTTGGCAACCGTTCTCACCATAGAAACCTCCAGTAGATTCCTCCGCAACGCCTGTAGTACTACGTAGTATGGAAGCTACTGGTATCCCATTGCATCGCTGTGGATCACTGAATAGCGTCGGTTACGTCAACTAGATGCTGCGTCACTTCCTGTTTGAAGATCAGACTTCTCATCCGCGACGAATCGTCGTGTGTGTTCTCCGGGCGAGCAAGCGTCTGCGCGTGGCGTTGCTCATGTGATGGACGGCGGCCTCGACTCGACACTACCGTAAATTACCGTATAGTTCTTGGTCTGGTATGCGAGGCTCGCCCGCGACGGGCTGATGACTGTGGCGAATGGCATGTTGGTTCGGGTGCCGGTGAGCCCTTCGCGTGCACCGCGGGCGCGTCGCTGAGCGAGGCCACGTGGCCTTTTTGACAGCCACGGTACAGTCAATGTGCCACCGTTGAACCTATCGATCCTGACACTTTATTAGATTACAGCGGAAAGTTAAAGATAATTTGTGACATCTAATACTAAGATGCCTGACAGGTCATCATCTTTAGTGGTGTCACGAAGTACAGGTACAACTGTACCGAATGTACTTTACTGCAGTACCGTACTTTTCCGTCGTCGTCGCATATACGATTAGATGAACTCCACGGTATCTCGTATCTTCCCCCCCTGCATGTAGAAGCGGGGATTAAGGCTCCGAACTCTGTGTTGTGAGAAGCTTGGACGAATAGAGGCACACACGGACGGAACTGGTAGTTGCATCGACGCCCCCGCAAGCGACTCACGCACGTGCATGCGTGCATTCTATGCTCAGTACTGTCCGTTGTCTCGCACACACGTCGGGCACCGCGTACTACATGTACGGAGTCGCCTCGCATCGATGTTACTACTGTAATACAGTAATGGGGCGACATATCCAGCCACACAGTTATTGCTACGGTATCGTAATGACACGGCGGCAAACGGTGTCCAGGATGAAGCCTGTGGCAACATTCGCATGGAGAGTCTCAGTTGAGACTCAATTGGAGACTCAACACACTGGACACAGCGATAGCCGCGCTGCGTTCCATGGTACAGTATTACAGTAATATCGCAACTGGATTCTCTGCCACCCAAGCACTGGGTGGGTGGCAGCTACGGTGGGCCAAAGCGTCGCCAATCCAGTAACGACCGGTCCAGCTGGCCTGGAACGGCCAGCTACCGCGAGAGTCACTGAACACCACACCCCGGCTGAGCCAGCGGCAGTGGCTGAGCCTCAGCCTGAGGGGTGTGATGTTTAGTGAACTTTCGCGGTAGCTGCACAGTGGCCCTCTGCCGCTTTGATTGTCGCTTCGGATTACAGTTCGACACGCCGGCGTTGATGGATTCTCGCTAAAATCCAGCATTGTGGGCCGACGCGTTTCGTGTGTGCGACTCGCAATGGTAATAATGCACGTACTGTATACTGCACTATGCACTGTACCGTAATGGACGAGCCGGCGGGCCACATCGTTCTGTAAGGAATTGCAGGTGTTTATCCCCTGCGTCTTGCAGCCATCACCCCACGTGATTCACCCGCGATATAACGTACACCATATCATAGTCGGACGTTCCCGTGGAACGTCGGTGGAACTCCCACCGTCCTGTAGTCATCCGCTATATGTGGCGCATCGGACAAGGAGTCTTTTTTTCTCTCTCTCTCTCTCTCTCTCTCTCTCTCCCGTGGCTAATGCAGTACACGTATCGACAAATGTCTGGACAGATCCTGGATGACATCCTGGATCTGTACATTCAGCGGAAGTACACTACGGACTTCGGTACTGGCCTGCGTATGTGGGTGCGAGTCGCACGCAGCGTCCAGCGCGGGTAGACTGCGTCGTTGCGGAGACCAAGGAGGAAGCAGGAAGGAGGATCCCATTGTATGGACCACACTGCGAGCGGATCAGGCCACGCCGCCGGAGAGCCACTGTGCCTGGCGGGGCCTGACTCGATTCTGCTGTGCCGTCTGGCCTGGACACCAGTCGTCACGCCGTGTCTCGGCTGCGCCCGCGGCGCATGGATAACTTGACTGCTCCCACTGACGCTTACTCACAGTCCCCATGCAAACTTCAAGCCACCGCACTGTCCGCTGGGGAGGCGGCGAGCCAGGCGACCTGTAGATTCTATGGGTCGATGATAGATGCGCCGCGGCGCCAGATGCTCGCGCAGAACGGCGAGGAGCTCCGGTTCGCAACGCGTGTGTGATGATCGGGATGTGGACGGGCACCATCTCCGTTACTGTATTGCCAGTCCTTGCCCCTCCGGCTCACTTGAGAATTTCGTGCCCCCCACCACGTAGCAGTCACCTCAGTGCAGTGTGCATGCGAACCGCAGCGGTGGCCCGGTTCCTGTGCGCGGCCGCGCTCGCGCTCGCGAGCAGCGCGCTGCCGCGCGCGGCGGGCGTCGCCAACATTGACACGGGCGGCTTCGCCAAGGACGGCAAGACGACCTACTGCGAGGGCGTCCACCACGACCAGGGCCCGCTCGTGTTCGAGGAGCTCGAGACCAGCAGCGCCGGCAAGTGTCCGGTCACCGTGACGCTCAATGTGTCCTCCACGGCCATCGCGTCCGTGAAGAAGCAGATCACGGTGGACTGGAGCGCGTCGCGCGCGAGGCGCGACTTGGCCACGTCGCTGTTTCCGCGCGCCGTGAACGCGACCACGGGCGTGCCCGAGCGCATCATCGCGTCGTTGCTGCGCGCGTGCAAGTCGGGCTCCAACTGCGCCAAAGCCAGCGAGGTCGTGGTGCCCGCGGCTGTGTCCACGAGCGTGTGGACCACGACCGGCGCGTTCAACGGGGCTGGCAACAAGAAGCTCCGCAGCTACGTGTTCCAGTTTCCCACCGAGGGCGAGTACGTGATCGTGGCCAAGATCGTGCTGCCAGGCGACGCCGCGCTCAACATCAGCGCGACCGAGTTCGTGACGTTCCACAGCGTCAAGGTCGGCTCGGCGGTCGCCACGGCCGCCACGGTCGCGACGGTCAAGCCGGGCACGGTCAAGCCGTCTGAGGCGTCGCTCAGCAACGACACGGTGCTCAAGACCACGTTCGACAACGAGCCGGTGGCGAAGAGCAGCGGTGCGTCCTCGCGGCTCGGCGTCGAAGCGCAGGACTCCAAGAACACGGAGCTCACGAGCTCGGACTCGAGCAGCAGCAAGGGCAGCTCGACTAACGTAATCGTGCTGGGCGGCATCGCCGGCCTGGGCTTCATCATCGCGATCGCGTACTTCGCGACGGTCCAGAAGGAGAAGGACAGGAACAGTCGCGTGCCGCCGCGTTCGAGCGACATCGATGACGCGCAGATCTACCGCCTCACGGACATACGCGTGCCCTCGCAGCAGTACGCGCACCAGCCGCAGATGCAGTCAATGGATTCGATGCAGTCGATGCAGTACCTAGCGCCGGTGGTGCCGCCCGCGGCGCACAAGGCGCGCCTCGCGCACAACCACCACCACCAGCGGCAGCAGCCGTGGAAGGCGCCGCCGCCGGACCCCAAGGGGCGGTCGTCCGAGGTGCCACCGCTCAACCAGCACCACCACGACCACCGCGACGACGATCTCGGGCTCACGTACACGGGCGAAGGCTCATCCATCGACTCGTTCGACGACCTGCTCGTGAGCCAGGCGACGTCGTTCGGCGGGCTCCACGACAGCCGCATCGCGCTGCCCATCCAGCCGCGCCACCGGCGCTCGTCCTCGGCGTCGTCCTACGCGGACGCGCTCTCCGACGACGACTCGGACGAGGACGACTTTCCCAGCTCGAGCCGCATGTTCTCCGAGGCCAACGCCGCGCCCAAGTACGCGCCGCAGACCAAGCCCGCGCAGCCGCGCGACACGGGGCTCATGAGCTTTGACGACCTGCAGTCGTCGCAGCACTCGACGTACTCGTGGGTCGACTCGGAGCGCGACACGAGGCTCTCCGAGCTCTCGGACTTTGGAGACCTCTCGAGCATCCATGAGAAGTGGACGCAGAAATGAACAGACAGGAGCGATTCGCTCAGAGACCCGTTGTGAGGGAGTTGGTGTGTGGAGTGTGGAGTGAGCCATGGAGTACTACTAGTCGTACGGAACGAATGAGACGCAGCGTTTACTATTTCGTTCCGAGTCGGCGCGTGCGGTGGACAACGCCACGGGGAGAGAGATCATGATGGAAGCCGCGAGACACCGCAACACCGGCGGAAGGGATCCCTATTTCAGTACTAGTAGAAATCCCGAGGTTTCGAAACAGAGTACTGGTTTAGCAGTGCGGTGTCCGAACCGCCAAAGGAAGCCAGTCACGAAGAGCCAGACCGGTCTGACTTCTCAGAACGGACCGAGTTTCTTAACTGAGTAGTGGATGAGTTTTTAGACCAGCTGATCATTTTCCCTCAGCTCATCCAGTGAACGACCATCACTCCTTTTCTCTCTTCACCGAGGTGACCTGGAAGTGGCAGTGGCACAGTGCCAGGTCACCTCGGTCGTGAACCTTCTGGACGCCAGACTCTGGACGCCAGAGTCGTCCAGAGTCTGGTTGGACAACATTGCAGCGCGCACACGGCCCTATCTCTCGGTGCCCGCTTCGAATCCGGATTCCAGAGAGTGGTTCGCTGGACGGGCACATCCGTCCGCCCACTCACGCTGGAGCACACTGCCAGTGTCCGGCAGTCCGGACTCCGCACTCGACCGCCGTCCCGAGACCGTCAAGTCAGTCGCCGCATTTCCAGCGTCTGGACTGGAGAGCAGTCTGGAGAGCAGTTCCCCCGCCTCCTCCTCCTCCTCCTCACCGCATGCGTGGATAGGACCGTCGGTCCTAGTCCACGGCGGTCCAGTCCAGCACCAACCTCCACCGGCGTCCGTTCGTCCAGCGCCATTCGCATTCGCGGTCGCGTCCCCCCCCCTCCACGGTCTCCGCTACTGAGCACGGTGGCGGCGACGCGCGGGTGTCCGTTTCGATGGACTCGACTCGCCGGCGGCGGAGACCTCCGCGTCCGCGCCGCCTCTCCGTCCTCCTCCTCTTGATGTGCGCGGCGCTGCTGCTGCGGTCCGCGGCGGCCGCGGCTGCCGACATCGACTCTGGATTCGTCCAGGACGGCAAGACGACCTACTGCCAGGGCGTCCACCGCGTCATGGGCCCGCTCGTGTTTGAAGAGCTCGCGCCGTCCAGCGCCGGCAAGTGCCCCATCGACGTCCAGATCTCGGTGGCCGCAACGACCGTCGCGCCGCTCACGCCGCTCGCCGTGTCGTGGGCCGCGTCCATCCACCGCGGCGCGCTCGCGACCAATCTCTTCCCGCACGCCGTGGCCGCGTCCACGAAAACCGCCCGCAACGTCATCGCGTCGCTGCTACGCGCCTGCAAGGCGGGCTCCAACTGCGTCGCGGCCGGCAGCGTCGTGGAGCCGGCGCTGGCGGCCGGTGCCCGCGCCACGGATGCTGGCGCGTTCGACGTCACGGGCACGAAGGCGCTGCCGGCGTTCCAGTTCCAGTTCCCGACCGCCGGCGAGGACTTTGTGATCGTGGCCAAGGTCGTGCTGCCCGGCGACTCGGCGCTCAACATCAGCGCGACCGAGTTTGTCGCGTTCCAGCGCATCACCGTCGGGACCACGACGACGCCAACGACCACGACGACAACGCCGCCGCCGACGACGACGTCTCCTCCTCCCGCGGCCACGACGGCGGTGCCCACGACGACGGCGCCCGGCACGGTCAAGCCCTCGGAGATCGAGGGGCTCCACTTCCTCAACGTCGCCACGACGCCCACGCCCACAGCGGCGGCGGCGTCGTCGTCCCCCGTGACCGCCGCACCCGTCACGGCGAGCAGCGGCGCCAGCGCTAACATGCAGACCGTCGCGATCATCGGCGTGGCCGGCATCGTGATCGTGCTGCTGGTCGTGGGCTACGCCGTGATCGTGATCAAGGAGAAGCGCAAGCTCGAGGCCATGCCGCAGGCGACGGCGACGGCGCGGCAACCCCCCGCCACGGCCAACGCCCACGGAGGAAGAACCCTCCACCGCGGCATGCTGAGCATGGGGCAATCGCGGCTCGACGAGAGCCGCGGCCCCGGCGGGCTGGGCGGCCCCGGCGGCGCCGTCGGCGGCTTTGGCATCATGCTCGGCGGCGGGTTCTCCGGTCGCGGCATGCACGCGTCGGCAGCAGGAGCAGGAAGCGGCGACCGACGGATGCCTCACGACAAGCCGTTCCCGCCAGTGCCAGCGCGCCAGTCCTCGATGAGCTCGCGCCGGTCGTCCATGGGCATGGCCACGGCCTTCTCCAAGAACGTCGCGGCCAAGCGCGCGCCGCCGCCGCCGCCGCCCGCGCACAGACCGCCGTCGTGGATCCAGGTGCCCAAGCACGAGCAGCACCACTCGACGGACCTGCTTCCGCCGCGGCTCACGCGCGTGGTCTCGACCGAGTCGACGGGCTTCAGCGACAGCTCCAGCTTCTCGCTGGGCGGCGCGAGCATCAGCAGCTCGGAGCTCTCGGGCGCGACGGACTCGACCAAGCAGTTCCACATCCACGAGGTGAGCCAGCGTTCGACCGTCGCGCTGCTCGAGGCCTCGGCCTGCAGCAGCGATCTCTCGTCGCTCGGCAGCCTCCACGACAGCGCCGAGCAGATCCCGATCATCTCACAGCGCGCGCGCAACACGCAGCCGACCCGCGTGACGCGCGGCAGCTCGATGATCATGCTGGACTCGTTCCGCGACGAGGACGACGACGGTATGATGAACACGTTCTACCGGCCGTCGAGCCGCCTGCACGGCGAGACGGCCGCCGCCGCCAAGCCCAAGCCGCGGTCGCTCGAGCGGCAGTCGACGCTCGACCGCGGCTTGTCCTACCCGCGCGACACGTCCGAGTACGACGCGCCGTTCTCGGCGCGCCACTCCGAGTTCGAGTCGGACTGGATACGCCCCACGAACGACGGCCACGGCCACGGCCACGACCCCCACCAGCAGCAGCACCAGCAACAGCGTCGCTCCTAGGAAGAGAGGCCATCGCTCGTCAGGCAAACAGTTTTTGGATGTTATTATAAGACGTACTGTGATTAAAAACTAGTTTTGAAAAAAAAAAGGGCTAGAGCCTCCATGCCTCTCGAGTCGCCTGTCGCGCTCTCTCTACATAATAGAGAAGCTGGCCACGATGGTCGTGGCGGCGAAGGCCACGCCCAGCAGCAGCGACGGCGCACCGCTCGCGGCGGTCGTCGTGCTGGCCTTGAAAGCGACCACGGTCGTCGCGCTGCCGTAGTCGCACGTCTGGCCGCTCGCGAGGTGGAGACACATCGCCGGCAGCACGCCCTGGTAGCTGGTCACAGCGTCGCGCAGGAACACGGTCGCGTTGCCGCCCAAGGGCATGCCGCCACCACTGCCGCTGCCGCCCACGGTCGAGGCCCAGGCGTCGTCGAAGGCACGCGCCCAGGTCATCGCGAAGCTGCCGCTGTCGAGCAGCCACGAGAAGATCGACCCGCTCTTGAGGCACGTGCCCGTCGTGAAGACGTCGGCCATGGAGACCGTCACGCCGCCCACGGTCGTCGACATGCTGGCCATCATCGGGTACGCGCCCAGCATCTTGACCACGGCACTCACCGGCTCGTAGCAGATACCGAGACTCTCAATGCCCAGCGACGTCCACGCGAACTGGGTCGACTTGCCGAGCGTCGTCGTGAACGGCTGTCCATTGACAGCCTTGCAGGCCTGGTCCGTCGGTAGCTGGATCAGCGATAACCAGTGCTCGGATGTTGAGGGCGACATGAAGGCGCCGGCAAACGCCACCGCACACGACTGCGTGGTCTTGGCGCCGGCCGCGTTGGTGAACGACTTGACCGTGCAGGCCATGTTACCGAGCTTGGTGAGCATGTCCGCAATTACCGTCTTCAGGTCCGAGCCGAAGGAGGCCGCGATCTTGGCCTTCATGTCGTCGCAGCAGCCGCCGGTGCCGGCCATCGCGTCCACGACGGCCTGGACCACAACGTTGTTGATGCAGGGCATGAGCGTGTCGCCGTAGAACGGGCACAGCGAGTCGCGCAGTGACGCATCCGATATGCTGCTCGGCATGAAGAAGCTCGAGATGGTTTTGTTGCACGACGCGTAGCCGCTGCTGAGCGCTGCGGTCGCGTAGACCGTCACGGGGTCGATCGATGCGACGCACGTCGAGAGCCACGGGTACGCCGTGTCGATGGGCTTGAGGTTGGCCGCGATCTCGGTCACGGCGTCACTGTCGCCTGCGATCATTGACACGACCGACATCAAGTTGCTGTCCGTGTCGATGAGCCGCTTGCAGGTCGTGGCGGTGGCCACAGAGGGTGCGGTGGCCAGGGCGAGAGCCGCGAGGGCGAGGCACGGGAAGCGAGGCTTCATGCGGCTTGATTCTTGAGCTGTCCGAGGCGAAGTTCGAAATGGAGAGGGTGGTATGCGGCGCGCTCTCCACGTACGGCGCGTCTCCCTGACGCAGTTGCGAGGACGATTGCACGAGAACGCGCGTTCGACGGCACTGCCAACTGCATTCTCATCCTCGACGTCCTGACCTGCCCAGAATGCAAGGAGAAGATACCTTAATTCAGTGTGTCAGAAGAAAATTGGATTCTTGTTTTGATTTCTCGCAGTATGGTTGCAGTATCCACGAGAAGATTGGCAGTAGTCCCCCCCACGCATGATCTGGCCCACTCGTGTTGCTTGCGTTTCCTACAGACGCTCCACGTGGTGCCCGAACTGCGCTTTTCGTCACCTCGTCGTGGAGGTTCCCATGTGGACAATCGGCTTCAAGCGTTGGATGAAGCATCGGCAGCCATGCTCCGCGGTAGTATCCGCACACCAACTCACTCGGTGGAGAACAAGAGCTCGTGATTTGGTAATAATACTGGACACTGCTGAACGGTGTGGCATCCAGCGAGACGGGTGACGGTCGGCACGTCATCGTCATCGTCGCTCATCGCCGCCCAGGCGTCGTCCACAGCGCCGGCCGAGGGCATCGGGAAGCTGGTACCGTGGAGCACCCAAGACATTATGGACGTAGACATGAGACACTTGCCGGCCGTGAACATGTCGGCGAACGACACGGACGTTGCCCACCATTCACTCAGTGGCTCGCAGCAGATCCACCACGTTCTCGTGGCCAAGCGACACCCACGTAGACGGGGTCGGATCGCCGAGCGCGTCGTGAACTGTCAGCTGCTCATCGCGTTATCAATTCTTGGGCCAACGCCATCGCCGCTGTCGATGGGCTTGAGCATCCCTACGAGCTGCGTCAAGCTGTCTTCATCTGCGGCCGTGGCCAACACTGGCATGCTGCTGCTGTCCACGCCCGTGGACCGCTTGCAGGTCGTGGGTGCGCGGACGAGCGGGACAGGCGCCACGATGAGCGAGGCTCAAGGTGGACTGGTCTCCCTTGGCGTGTCGACTCCATGGTCTCCCTTGGCGTGTCGATTTCAGAGTGAATCGAGACGATTCCACGCGGGGAGCAAATCGATCGAAGGTATATCGAGGCGATAAACCAGTGCCCTCGGCTTGCCACTCGGTCAGTAGCCAAGTCGAGAGCTTGGCAAACGACGGCTGTGCGGCGATTACCTTCGGCACCACCAGCGATCCTTGTGGTCTGTCCGATCTGCCCAGAATACGGGAGGGTATAGTTTCCTAACTCACTCGCGTCAGTACGTTTCCACGGATATAATTATTTTTTGGGTGGAGCTCTCTCCAAATTGGCCATGCGCTGCTCGACTGGCGCGCTCGTCTGTCTATTCCTCCGCGCCGGCGTCCGGCTTGGCGTCCTGCTCGTCGTCCACATCGCGCTCCTCGTCGTCCTGGTCGCGGTCGCGGAAGCGAGGGTTCTCCTCCTGCAGCGACACAATGAGATGTCAGTCCTCCATCCGTCGGGTGCCTTTTTGTTCGCCCACGTACCTCCGGCTTGTCCTCGTCCAGCGCAGGCGGCGAGCGCCGCTCCTGCTTTCTCGGCGGCTCGTCGGCGATACTGTCGCCGCGCGAGCGCTTGCGCGGGCCCGACGACCGGCGGAAGTGGTTGCCCTCGGCGATGCTGTTGCGGCCGTAGCCGCCGCGGCCGGCGTCGTAGTCGTCCTTGGAGCGGCGGTCGTCGCGCACCTGGCCGCCGGACGCGCCGCGGCCAAACTGGCGGCCCTCCTGGAAGCCGCCGTCCATCTCACAGCGGATCACGCGGTTGTCCAGCTTGGTCTCGTTCAGGTAGTTGGCGCACGCGATGGCCTCGTCGTGCGTGCTGTATCTGTGCCATTTCACAACCACCGGCAACTCGGTCAATACTGGTCAGTTTTCCCACCGCGAAACGCCGCGAGTGGAGACGCACTCGACAAAGCAGAAGCCACAGGGCGTCTTCTTGAAGCGGTCGAGCCCCATGATGACGCGCTTGACGTTGCCGACGCGCGAAAACAGCTCGTAGATCTGCACCTCCGAGGTGAAGAACGACAAGTTGCCGATGTAGAGCGTGCCCGAGGCCGCGATCGCGCGCTGCTGCTCCTCGTAGGACGAGTAGGTCTTGCGGTCCCAGTACTTGCGCTGCTGCTGCCCGCGCGCCACGCGCTCTTCCTCCTCCTGGATCTCCGCGTACAGCTCCGACATCCTCGCCTCGCAGCTCTCTCTCTCTCTCTTATCTAATGCTGGCGTTGGCCAATTGAGCTTTCCCCCGCCAACAAGTCTGCGGTTTCAAACAGTTAACCGACAAACGAACGCGTTCTTAACTTAGTTCCTACCACACAGATAACACGACCCAGTACTCTTCGAGGGAGTCCCTACACCACCATGGCCGCCACCAAGGCCATGGAGACGGCGGCGACGACGCCTGCTGCGTGCACCGCAGGGCTGCTGGCCGAGCTGGCGGCCTTGGTGGCCGGCGCGCGCACTTTGGTGCTGCGCAGCTGGCTGTCCGGCACGGTCCGCGCCGCCTTGGTGAGCGTCGGGAAAGTGTACGCCGGCACTTTAACCACGCATTTGACGCCCATTTCGCGGCACACGGTGCAGACCTGCGCGTACGAGTGGCGTTCGCAGCCGTAGCGCGAGTTGTAGCACGTGAGCGAGTTCTCGTAGCACGGTGGGTTCTTGGCCGTGAGCGCGGTGAGGTCGAGCGGCAGCGGCGTCATCTTGGAGTTGGCCTTGTTGGCGTTGCGGTTGTACGTGTAGATCATGAACGCCGTGCGGTTCTTGTTCACGCGGTGGTCGGACGGGAAGCCCCAGAATTCGATGCTGTCGACGGCGCTGAGCCCGAGCGTGCGGTCCTTGTCGGTCGAGTGGAACTCGGTGTTGTTGGCCTCGCAAAACTCCTCAAAGTTCTTGAAGCAGTTGCCGGGCTCGGGGCACTTCCACACGCCAAAGTCGTCGCTCGTGCCCGACGACGAGTCGGACACATCCTCATCGTCCGAGCCGCTATCGTCGTCCGAGCCTGAGTCGCCGTCGTCGTCGTCGACCGACGAGGCGCTATTCGGGTTGATGTCGGTGATCGGCTCGTCGTTGCGCAGCTCGCCGCTGCTGCTGCTCGAGTTCTGGGGCGTGGCCTTGACCATGGCCGTGATACCGACGAGCTCGTCGATGCGGATGAAGCCGAGGATCTTGTACGCGAACTGGCACGTGACGCCGTCGGGCGTGACGCCAAACGGGCACAGCCCGCCCGGGTACATGCTGCGGCAGGACGCGTCCTTGCCCGTGTCCCACGAGTTCATGACGCAACTGTTGGGGTACGAGAACCACACAGTGTCAAAGTAGGGCGCGATGTTGTCGGTCGGGAAGGCCTGCGCACCGACGCACGGGCCGATGTGCGGCTGGCCGTCGAGCCCGTTGTACTGCTTGCACTCGACCGGCTCGTCCATCACCAGCGGGGGCGTGGTCGTGTCGTTCGTGTAGATGCACTCGCCGTCCAGCATCTCGACGAACGGGCAAAACTCGGGGTACGTGTACCGGTCATCCTGGTACTCGGCGAGCGCCGCGTTCGGGTTGGCGATCTGGATCTCGAGGAACGTGATGACCTTGACGTCGTTTTGGCGCACGCAGCCGCCCACGGTGGCCCAGGGCGACACGCCGATGTCGATGCAGTCCCGCTGCAGGTACATGAGCGCGCCCTCAACGCTCGAGGTCGTCACCGAGTCGAGCGTCGCGGCGTACTTGTCCTCGAACGACCACGTGTCGTTTATCCCCGAGACCCAGACCTCGTGGTCCGCGTCCCACACGGGCTCGTAGGTCTCGACGCGCGCCTGGTACGAGGTCACGACCTTCATGGACCAGTCGGCGGCCGCCGCGGCGCCCACGGAGAGCGAGGCGGCGAGCAGCAGCGGCGCGCAGCGGCGCACGCGGGGCCGCATCGTGAGCTGCATGTCGGGCATCCCCACAGGACGCCACCAACCAACGCTGGAGATTAGACTTTAGACTCTGTCGACGCCAAACAACAGAATCGTATATCGAACATACGGGAGGCAAAGGCGCGACCGGAAAACGAGTCGGAAGAGGAACAGGAAGACCGGCGATAGACGCGGACCAGAATGTCCACTGACTGGCTTTGCGCGGGGCGCCCAGCTGGCAATGGAGAGAGCCACTCCCCTACCCACAAGGGAATCCTGGGCCGAGTTGCGTAACCTGTTGCCAGGGGGTACTCGACCGCACCGGTACTCAACCGGTTACTGAATAGTGCTTCGTACAAGATACTTCAACGTCAGGATACTCATCACGATGTGCGTCACTCGACGAACGAATTCGGATCACTCGGTCCGTCTTCTTCTTCATGGTGGAGTCTATTGCGTTACGTCTATGCGAACAGCTACAGCTATAATATAAAACGACTAACCGGGGTTAGCGAGACCTGTATGAGTGGAGGTCTGCCACTCGGAGATGTCACCGGCGAGGAACTGGTGGATGCCCGTCCATTCGGGACGGCAGGAGGGATGGTGCGTCTGGAGGCTGCGGCGGCCGTCCATCGCGATGATGGCTGCCGCGTCTGCCATCTTGTTGAACGCACGCAGGTGGTGGTGCCAGCGGGAGATGTGGAAAAGGTCGGCTAGGTGGCGCGCTTTGCCGTACAGGTGGAGCGGAATGGGGTTCTTCGGCGGGCTGTAGGCGCGTTGC
>JAADVV010000435.1:0-16389 GCA_023335905.1 Pythium pyrilobum
AGGCTGGCTCGTCTTGCAGCTGCCCACCGTACCGACGATCATCACGAGCGTGTCGGCGTCGATCTCTGTGTTGAGGCCCTCCAGCGCAAGGTTCTTCTGGACGCTGGTGCGGCCATCGTCAACCACGACCGAGGCCTCGAGCAGATCGTAGTGGCTGGCTTCGTCCGAGCAACGCCGTCACGACACCACCTCCGGCACGGCGACGCACGACTCGGACCACTCGAATATGGCGTTCCGCACGAGGATGCTTCCCTCCCGCTCGTGATCGTCCGCGGGCTAGAGCTGCTGCGGTCCGCCTTCCCCGTCGCCACCATAAGCGATGAGACTGAGCTCACCGCTCTCCATGTACTCGTCGATGCGGACGGTGATGCGCGCCTGCGAGCCCGATGCAATCGTCTGCGGGAACATGATGACAGCGAAGAGGCTGCTGTTGACCATCGCAACAGTTTGATAAAACCCGGTTATTCGGTTTGAACTGGGTTACGAACCGATTCATCGCAAAAGTTCCCACCACTAGTTGGAACATTGCCTAAGCTCATCGGCACCGGTAGGCAGTTCAATGACACCATGGTGGAGCTGACGAGCAGCGTAACGATCCTGACTCCGCTGAATGAGGAAGTCTTCCGCGTGGGCGAGATGGTTCTTGATGTGCTTCTAGGAGACGTCATGTAGGTCGCAGTGCTGATATCATCCGTCGCGGGGAGGTCGACAATGTATCATTCTACCCTACTGAGTTCCTGAACACGATCGACGACGCTACGATGCCGCTGCATAAGCTACGTCTGAGTATCAGATGCACTGTGATCCTCCTTAGCACAACTTGAGGGCTCTGCAACGGTGCAATGCTCCAAGTGGATGTCTTCTTCCACACGGTCCTTCAAGTGAGAGTGATTAGTCAAGGGTTTTCTACGGCGGCATACACCTCTTTTCACGGATAGCTCTCTACCTCTCGCAGCCCACACTTTCGTTCTGGTTCAAACGGCTTCAGTTTCCTGTGAGACTGGCTTTCGCCATGACGATCAACAAGGCTCAAGGCCAAACGCTCGACAGCGTCGGCTTCTGTCAACCCAACGAACTCTTTACCAATGTGCAGCTCCACGTTACACTGTTCAGGACTCGCCCCGGCGCTACAAGCATGGTGTACTGCGATGGTGGGAAGAACAGGTCTGCATTCACTAACGTTATCTACTCTGAAATATTTCAATAGGTTATTTTGTTGCATCAATTCCGAAAATACACATTAATGTGTGTATTTTCGGCAGTTAAAACTGCCGTTTTCACTTTTTGCTCATCAGACCAACACACTGGGAGCGATCGGGCTACGCCAGTCGACCGTATTATATAATAGAGGTATCTTACAAGAGAGGTTCCCTCAAAATAAAATACTAACTCGTTCTTCTTCGCTCACCGGAGGCTAATTAGTATCACCGTTTCTCCTCCAAATAGAACGCCCGTCTTCGTCCGTCCAAACAAACACCCATCAGTTGAATTTCCCCATTCGACTTTTAGACCGAGCGGACGGCCGCCCACACCTCCACGCCACAGGAACGCCAGGCCGCCATGGTGCGTCCCGTCGCCCCCCTCCCACCCTTCCTGGGCGAGGCTGCCGCCAGTGCTGTGTTGCTGGACTAACCGTCTGCGATTGTACGCGATCCATCACAGGAGGATCCGGAGGAGTACTACGACGTGGACGATGGTGCGTTTCCCAGGCGGTTCGCTCGCTTGGCAGCGCAGCGCCGAGTCTAACGCTTGCGGACGATGGTTAGGCTACGACGACGACGACCGCGCGGACGAGCAGAGCAGCAAGAAGGTGGTCTATCCGCCGCGGCTCATGGTCGACTTTACGAGTCTCGGGGTGCGCCGCCACTGGAAACCACCGCCTCCCTGGTCTATCCCAGCGCGCGTCTAACATGGCCCCCTCCCCCCTCGGTCTATCTGTCTTGTCTATCCGTTCCATGCAGATGAACGCGTTACTGCGGTACGCGCATTTTTACCAGATCACCGTACGGGACGACTACGACAAGGACGAGCTCGCGGCGGTCGTGGCGCGCCACTTTGACGGCACGCTGGAGGTGGAGGAGGACGAGTCGATCGTGTCGTTCATGCAGCGCATCCGCAACGGCGAGAAGGCCGTCGTGCGCCACCGGCCGCCCGAGAAGGACCGCAAGAGCAGCAAGCAGCAGCAGCGCAAGAAGAGCAACAGTAGCAGCCGCAAGCGCCAGCGCGAGGCGTCGGTCGCAGCGCGCGACGGCGCCAAGGACGGCGCCGCGGCCAACGGCGCCGACGTGAGCAGTAGTAAAGCCAAGAGCGGCGCCCACGACGGCGACGACGAAAGTGGTGCCACGGTCGCGCCCGCGCGGCCCGCGGCGCGCAGCAAGCCGTCGTCGTCGTCCCACAACGGCGCGTCAGCGTCGTCGTCGTCGGGGCCGGCGGCGGCGTCCTCGTCGGCCCGCGACAGCCACGGGCCGAGCGACAAGTCGGGCCCGAGCAAGAGCAACGGCAGCCACAGCAAGAAGTCGGGCTCGTCCAAGAAGGACGACAACGGCGAGGACAACGAGCTCTACTGCATCTGCAACCTGCCGAGCTACGGCAATATGATCGCGTGCGACGGCAAGAAGTGTCCGAACCCGTCGCAGTGGTACCACCTCGAGTGCGTGGGCTTCTCGGATGGACGCCACCCGGACACGTGGCTCTGCCCCGAGTGCGACCCCAAGAGCTTTGCCGAATTCAAGAGCAAGAAGAAGAAGAGCAGCAACAAGCAGCGCTCCAAGTCGCCCGGCTCCAAGTAAGTAGAAGCAGCAGCTGAGGCGCGCGCCTCCAGTGCTTTTCCTGTGAGGAGTGGAGAGGCGGAGGAGAAGCGTCACAATTGGTAGGGAACAGAGCGGCCTCGCGCGGGTCTCTCCTTTCACACTGCGTTTAATAGTTTTTTCTTTCTCTCTCTTCTCCTTCTCCCTCTCTTTTTCTGTCCTCGCATTGCCGTTTGAAAGCGCCTCCGATCACGCGAACCCCCAGAGCTTGACGAGTTTGTCGGCACCTGTGGTGACGATCGCGGGCTGCGTCGGGTGCCACTGGGCTTGGAGGATCTTGTCTTCGTGTTGGTGGAAGGACGCCATCGCACACAGGTCGTCACTGGTGGTGGAGGCACCCAGGAGGCAAAGTGTGCCGTCGAACGACGCGCTCAGCAACCAGTGGCCGTCGGGAGACCACGACACGGCACGGCATTCCTCGTGGTGGTGCGGAATGGTCGCGAGAGGCTTCGCTGATCGCGAGGCGGAGCGAAGATCCCAGAGCGATACCGAGCCGTCTTGATGACCAGTCGCAAGCACGGTGGCTGCACCGCCCTGTGGTCGAAAGGCTAGCGCGAATGCAGGAGAAGAGGTGCGAGCCACGACACGAGCACACTGGACCGACCGCAGATCCCACAGTCGAACGGTTCGATCCATGGACGAGCTCACAAAGCACCGGTGGTCAAGAAGTCCGGACTCGTCTAAGCCAGTGATCGCCATGGCCTGGATCTCACCCACGTGGCCGTCAAATCGCTGCAGGCAATGGTTCCCCTTTGTAGAGTTGAGGTCCCAGGCTCGGATCACCAGGTCGCCGGACGCCGCAGAGCAGAGCAGACTCGGCGAGGCGAATTGGAGTGCGCGACACTTTCCGCTATGGCCCTGGATCCAAATTTCCTGCTGGGTCCATCGCGACAAGACTTTGATCGATGACTCGGCCGCACCCGTGGCGATCAGGGGCGTCGCGTGAGCAGGCGAGACGTGGTTGTACGCCGCAGCATAGATGGAGGACGCGTGGTGCTTGTGCCTCTCTAAGCAAACAGGGAGCAGCGGCAAAAAGGAGTGCAATCCTGCCGTGGCTGCGGAGGCCGCAGTGGCAAGCGGCTCCATGAGATCGAAGACACGCAGCGCACGCGCATTCGTGCCGATCACCATCTCGCTGCCGTCTGGCGCGATATCCATGGCCCGGATGGCCTGAGCTTCGCGGACCTCGGCGATGACACGGGCACGCACGATCGAATCGACAGTGAGCTCTGCGTACGAGCGTGGTGACAGAGTTTGTCCGTGAGCCGTCAGTCCGTGGCGTTCATTTGGACCCTCTTCGATGGCGCCATCCACTGGATCTTGCTCTTCGTGCTCGTCTTCATCGTCTTCATTTTCGCCACTAACGCTCTCGGGCTCAATGGGACTCTGACCTGCTTCACCGCCATCGGAGCGGCTCATTGGATCGCTTCGCATCGACCGAGAGCCAGAGAGGACTGTGCGTTGTCTGGTTGGTGCTCCTCCAGTCCGCTCACCGGCGTTCACATCGCTGCCACGGCGAGCTGTACACCACGCCTCCAACGGTTGATCCACGGATACCGCCGTCGCTTCTTTCGTTCTTGATCGATCTAGCACATAAAGATCTTCGCTCGTGTCCACGGTCTGGTTGCAGTGTGCAGAGGCTTGACTCGCATTCGACTGCTTGAGCACTGTCGCAAATGTCTCTGACTCGTCGCTCTCTACCGGCGGACGCCGCAGTGCTTGTTCCTCCCCCAGTCCCTCAGTTTGGGTGCACGCTTCGACACGAGTAACCTGAGATCTAGGTAATGCTTCCGCAACGTCATCTTCACTATTTCCGTCATCTTCCGTGGTGGAGGCTTCAGCGTTTTCGTGGTGTATGGACCGAGAACGATCTTTGCTGCGCGGTGCGGCAGCGCGAGTGAAATCAATCGACATCGCGAGAGGATTTTGTCTCCCACGCTTCGACTCGTAGTCCATCTGAGTCGCCCTCTTGACCGATGCCGGAGCGGTGTGTTCAATTGGTCGGTGCCATTGGGAGAGATCCACGGACTGGGCGAGTGACGTGCTCGATGACGCCGGCTTCGCGTCTCTCGCCGCTTCTGCCAGTCGCAATGATGAGGCCAGAGCGTCGCCACCTCGCTCTGTCGACAGCGAAGGCTGCGAAAGTGGCGCCAAAGAAATGAAGTCACCACCATGTACATCGCGATTGTGCAGCTGACGCGCATCGTTGAGCAGCGCGACTAGCTGTCTCCTGGGCATGGTCAGGTACTTGCTTTCGTCGTCGTCGTCGCCAATGTCGTCTCGGAGCAACGGCACCAGCGACTCGAAGCAGCTCAGCCGGGCCTCGTCCAGGCTCCACGAATGCTGGCGGCCTCCATCGCCTTTGAGTCTTCGCATGCAGTGGCCCAGCTCTTGCCTCGTGAGCCGCAGTGCCTCGTGGCGTGCCGGGCTCTGCAACTCATCGAGGATCTCGCGTCTTCGCCCTGCTGAGGTCGTGTTCAGGAAGTATTCCTCCACCAGCTGCTGCCTTTTCACGATCGCCATCGCGTGAGCGTACCCCTCGTCACCGAGCACACTCCGCAGCGGAGTCAGCAGCGACACCACGCGCTGCCACTCGCCCTGGAAGACCCATTCGCGCAGCAGCGCGACCTCGCGCGACGGCCCGCAGAGCCAGAACGGGTCCACGCCGCTCTCGCGCAGCAGTGCCACGACGCTCGTGCTCAGTCCGAGGTCGCGCAGGTACTGGACGACGAGGAACAGCACGTCGGCCTCGGCGTCGGGCACGAAGACGCGTGCGACGACGGACGCAGCAAGCGGCGGCGCCACGGGTGGTGAAGCCATTTGGTGGGCAATGAGCTGCTCGAAAGGACGTTGTTGCTGGTTTTGTGTGGTCCACACGAACGTTGGAAGAACAGAGCAACGGCAACGTCGCGTTCGCACCCGCCAGCCGTGGCAGAACGAAAATGAATGATGCAGGAACATCTCTGTTAGGCCGCTTCTTCGCGGCCTGTCTCTTCGTCCTATTCATCCGAATACCTAACTCCTATCCCAGCGTGCTCTTGTGCCGCAACAGAAAACTCGTTCCCGTCCGTCGACGCTGTGTTTTCTTTCTTTTTTTTCTTCTTTCCGTTTATCTTGGCATGGCATGACGGCATCTTTCCGATGGCTTCTTCCTCTACATGATGACGATCTTTCCCTTGGGCGTCGGAGGGCCGGCGCGCGGGATGTCGCCGGCGATGACGCTATCTGTGCGGTTGAAGCCGCCCGCGTCAGCGGCCTCTTGCTCCCGCCGGCGCTTGCGCGCGATGACCACAAAGAGGATCGCGGCCACGACGATGAGCGCGACGAGCACGGCCATGATGATGACGAGGGCCGATGGGCCGCTCGAATTCTTGGTGATGGTCTCGCCGCTGTTGGCGCGCGAGGCCGAGCTGGTCTGCGTATTGGACGTGGACGGCGTGGGCGACGGCACGCTCGACGGCGATTTGGAGCTCGAGCCCGACGAATCCGATGAACCCGATGACGACAAACCTATGGCAGCGTACGAGAGACAGCGAAATGAGTTCCTGGACACCGAAGCAGACAACAATAAAAATTGACCCCTCCCCGAGTAAAACGTACTTGTTGGCGAAATCTGGCACTGGTCGCCGCTGTAGCCGTTGGCACACTTGCAGGCGTTGCTCACACACGTGCCGTGGTCTCCACACTGGCCCGCATCGACGACACAAGTATCTGCATGAACCGATAGTTAGTTAGCACACGAGCCCCACTTCACACCGTACCAAACGTTGTCGAGTCTTACCGTTGACGACGTTGTTGCAGAGCGTGCCGTTCCAGCCCGAGTCGCAGACACACTCGAACGTCGGCTTGGTCGCCGTCTCGCCCGTGAGCTGGCACGTGCCACGGCCATTGCACTGCTTGCCGTTGACGTTACATGAGCTGCTGCACTGGCCGCTAAAGTACTCGTCGCAGCGGTCGAGCGAGATACACTTGTAGATGCCGAGTTCGCCGCCGATCTCCGTGCAGCCGCCCGGACTCGAGGCACACGTCTCGGCGTCTTGGCGCCAGATACACGCCAACTGGCCGCTCACTTCGTCGCTTGGACACGCGCCGAGCACCGAGCCGCCGCACGGTGTGCCAGCCACACAGCGCTGGACCGCCTGCTCCGAGTCGCCGGCCACGCACGTGGCGCCCGCGGCGCAGTCGCTGTTGCTGTCGCACTCCTTCCCGAGCGGCGCGGCGCCCGTGCATGCGGCGAGCACCGCGGCGTACACGGCCAGCGCGAGTCCGCGGCGGAGTATGGACGGCATTTTGGTTCTCGAGTTTTTGTTTTTGTTCTTCTGCTCGGGCTACGGCGGACTCACGAAAATGATGGATGGACGGACACGCGGGCGTTTCTGTGCCTTTTCGCAGCGTCGCGGATCAAATATTCTGGAGGGGGCAGCGTCTAAATGGGAGCAGAATCGCTTGATAGACGCGGAAATGGAGGCCTCGACTCGCGCGTCTTGCGGTATACACTGCTGATGGAGTGTCTCGACTTCGCCGACTGACGGGGTGCAGACTGGCGACTCGCCACCGCCGCCGCCGCTGGTCGGCACTGACCCTGATTCTGCCGGCTTTTGCGTTTGGACTTTGGAGACTCGCTTTTTCACCGACCAAATACACCTACCCCTTCCATCCGCGAAGCCAGATGGAGCGCTCTAGAAAACTGATTCGACCAATCAAACGAGAGCCTGAACCCTTTTTGCCCCCCCCCTTCGTCATCGATAACTAACGTTGGCCTCAACCCATCTCACTCCAAGCAAGCTCCAAAGTTGGAGTCCAACAGTGAAGGGGGCGGCCACAAGCTGGGAAAACTCAAACACAAGGAATTGGACGTAGCAACGCGACGACTAAACCCGCGCTGAATTTAGAACCATCGTGTTTTCTTCCTCTCTCTCCCTCCGCCCCGCCCCGCCCCTCTGGAAAAGTAATGCACGCTGTCTCACGCGTGTTCCTGAGAATGCAAGTGCGTATTCCTGGCCATTCGTGCATCCTCTCGCTTTGAAGTTTTGTATCGCGAGGATCTTGCTGACTGCAACCCACAGCAGCTGCCTTGGATGCTATTTTCTCACGTTGGGCGTATTTTTTTGGCTGCAGAGAGCAATTTCTGTGTTGCGTAAATTATCTGGTGTCACAATTTACTCCTCTTTCTGAACCGTTTTCCATTGAAAGCGCGTGCCACCCATGCCCACAAATACACATTTTGGACTATTGTGATTGACTTACGCAAAATACGACATGAGACAAGAGTACATGGCTACACCGTATCCACCCACACAGATCTAGCGGATACAAATGGGTTGAGCATGCTTCGTGACGACATGCAGCGTGTCTCCACGCTCCACCGTAACGTCTGACGAGCCCTTCGGGCACGTGTAGATGTAAGGCAGCGCGTTCCCCCGTCTCGGGTCGTTTGGACGGCGGAAGATCGACAGCACGAGGATTCCCTGCTTGAGAGCCGTGGCAAAGATGGTCGCGAACGACTGGCCTTCAAGTTCACGTCCGATTGTCGCAGTCGCGAGCACGGGGGACTTGACGTCTCGGGGCTTCTCCTGCTTTGGCTTGGCGTCTGGTTGGGCGGGTATGGCGGATGCAGAGGCCTCTGGCTGGGACGCATGGTGGCCGTGCGGCGACGGGTTGAAGTGTGCCATCATGGTCGACACAAAGTTCTGCGGCGTCGAGTGCGAGTGGTGGTCCGAGTAGTAGTAGTCGCCCGAGATGGTTCGGACGAGGTCGATCACGTACGGGTTGAAGAACGACTGGCACAGCAGCGTGTCCAGCACACCGTCGACAAACACCTCACCGGCGGCGTACGACGGCGAGAAGAGCGGGGACGGGCCCTTGGGGAACTCAGCCAGCATGCGCTGCTGCGCGACGCTCGTGGCCGCCATCGCAAGGCGCTGCTGGTTATCTCGACCGACAGAGTTGGTCGTATCCGCGTGGAACCACGAGCTGAATGACTTGGCACTGCTCGAATTGCGGTCGCGGCTGTCGTAGTCTCCGAACACTTCGTGCCAGTGGTGGGAATGGCTCTTGTGAGCAAAGTACGCAATACTTTCGTGCCACTTGACGACTGAACACGAGATCGTTGGCACCGTTAGTTGGTGCGGGTAGTGGCTGCCTGGCGTGCGCAAGGGATACTGGCTTGTCCCGTGGGACCGAAGATGCTGCTGGTGGAGATCCTGCACAGTGCGAAGCGACAGAGTCGACATGATGACTTGGTAGTCCAGCAAATGCTCGTTGACTTCTTCGGCCGTCTCGTCACGAAGCTCATCGACATGGTATTTCCAGTTACCAGGGATCATGAGCACGGCGCGCGCTGCGTAAGCCCGCACGTGGAGCAGATCCTCGACGTTCTGGGAGACCCCCTTCTCGACAAAGACATTACTCGGCAGGGGACTGGGCAGGTTCTGGAAATCCAGTTCGGTTGGGAGCCGCTTGACGAGGATCAAGATCTGCGGTCGCTTCGCTCGGTCAAGTTCGTCGTGGTAGAGGTCGTCGAGGTAACACGCGAGTTGGTGGCCGTGGGCAAATGGCCCGCAGATCACGATGTGGTCGTGGAGCCTTCGCAGAGCCTGCGCTGGTAGGCACCAGTCGGTGATGCTGCCACCCATGGAGTGCTGGTGCTGTAGGAATGGTGGCAATAGCGGAGGCGTCGCAGCCCGGAGTAGGCGGTGGCCTTCGTTGGGGTCGATGTCGAGGTTGGACAGTTGACGGTCACGCTTGGTCTCGTCCGGCGATTCGTCGTCGTCCTCGAAATCATCGGGGTCGTCGTAGGTAACGACATCGACTTCAGTCAGGACACTTTCATCGTCACTCGGCAGCTCGATCGACGGAGCTCGCTCGCGCACCATCGACTGGCGATCCAATACTGTATCCGACGAGAACACAAGTGTCGGCGGCGACGGCCACTGGCGATTCTGCTGCTCGTTTGCGCGCTGTGATGGGCCCATGCGCCGCAGCGAAGCCTCGTAAGCGTCGATGTGGAAGAGCGAGTTGACCGCATGCTGTGCGTCGGACGCGCTCAGGGCGACAACGAACGCCAGGTCGCTAGTCGCACAATTTCGAGGCGAACATGTCAGTTCGCAGATTCTCCGCCTCCAAAAGAAAGGGGAGGCACGCACTTTTCGCGGAGAATGTGGCCGAATGGACTGAGGCTGATACGTTTTGCTCCGGCTTGCATCGCCAACCAATCATACACTGCGATCAGGATGATGGTGAAGCTGGCACAAATAGGACAGAGTTAGCATTGCTTGTACCCAGCTTCGATCCCGCAGCAACTCACTGTGTGTACAACTTGAGCACCGCCTTCTCGTACGACATTCCGTCAAAATATTGTGGGAGAATCACCGGGTAGAGCTGGTGCTGGAGCCCGTGCGAGTACTCAGCGATCCACGGTACGTTGGACGCGAGGGCCTTTGCGACGTGCTGTTCCTTGAGTGAGCAGACAAGATTGAGCACCAATGACGTCGCACCCGGGCACAGGATGCTCCTGGCAAGGATTGCCGTCCGGAGACGCGGCGTGTTCAGCGCAACTTCGACTCCAGTGATGGTGCGCAATCCTCGCGTACGCTGTGGCGACAATACCTGCAGAAAGCACCGGATCGTGCCGCCGTTGCGTCGCTTGGCCATCATCGTTTGGTTGCGAAATTTGAACTTGTCGACCGCCAGCGCCTGGAGAATCGTGAGGGCGTCGGCTGCCTCCGCGTGTTTGACGTTCTTCTTGTCTGCGAGAATGAAGACAGCTGCAGCCAGCTCGACATGGACCCGCCTGGCGTCCTTGTCGTTCAGCAGCGAGCCCTTCAGGAACGTGACTCGGCGCCGGTAGCGAACGTTTCGCAGCACGGACTGGAGGCGCTCGGTCGGAATCTGGTCCGAGAGGATGACGACATCCATGTTCACTTTGCCCTGGCGTGGTCGATAAAACTCGGACAGGAAGCTCGACACGGACTCGTAGCTGATGCTGCCCGTGATGATCACGTGGCCGCCGCTCGACATCCCCTTGCGCACGGAATAGCTGTGCATGTACCCGTGCTGGAGACGCGAGAGTTCGATGAGCCGCTGGATCTGGCGCGGAATGACCGTGACGACCACGCAGATGATGAAGATCACAAACATTTGTGCTGCAAGTCGCCACAAGAGAACACAGTCAGCAGTTCCATACACACCCTACAGACGCGCCACGACGGCGAGAACGTACAGGCTGTGGTTCTGGGCGAGATGTCGCCGTAGCCTACGGTCGAGATCGTGACAAACACAAAGTACACGCACTGGTGAAACTGCAGCGGATCCTGTCCTTGGTCCTTGTAGTAGTTCTCGTCGAGGATCTGGATCACGCCGGCGGCCACAAAGATGACGGTAAAGATCATGAACACGAGCACGCCGAGCTCGTAGTCGAAACCGCGGTACGACTGCACGATGCGGTAGAGCCGCAGCACGGCAAGCATGCGGAAGACGCGGATGATGCGGAGAATCGGCAGGAACGAGACGTCCAGCGACCTGAGAACCCACTGCTGAGGAAAATCATAACCCCGATTAGCACCCAGTGTCCGTTCGGTGAGAGGCTGGGTACACAGCGCGTGATGCCTAACCGTAAGCAGTGTCGGCACAATGGTGATGATGTCGATGATGGCCATGGGGCTCACCACGTACTTGCAGCGCTCGTCCGCCGCGTACAGGTGGAGCGCCTAGCATACCGATCGAGGCGGTTAGCCCTCGCTACCACACCAAGGCCGCCGGCCAGCCATTGCCACGTACAAAATCGAAGGTGAAGATGAGCGTGCAGACGATCTCAAAGTTGTCGTAGCCGGCGCCGTCCGCGACGCCCTCGTGCTCATACGACTGGATGACCGAGATGATCACGAGCACGAGACTGAGCACGACGTTGAAGGTCTCGAGCGCGATGCCGATGGGCCTGTGTCGTCATACTCACGCTGAGCCCCCTCCCATCGCATCCACGAGTCCTATAGATAAAGCGGGAACAACGTACCCGTCGAGAAAGATCTGCGCGCGCTCTTTGAGCGTCATGACGTGGACGTGGCCGATGCGCCGCCGCGGCGGCTCGTTCTGTTGGCGTTGCTGGTTCGTCTGGCGCGCGGTCGTGCGGCGGCTGCGGCGGCTCAGTCCGGACGCGCCCACCGACGGTGGCGTGGGCAGCACCTGCATGTACGCGGTCTCCGCCGGCACGAGCAAGTCGCCGCGGCGCTTGTCCACGGGCAGCGACTCGTAGTGGCTCTCGGACCGACGCATGGTGGCCGACGCGGATACTGGACGACACTGCGTTCGCGGTTCTGCGCGTGTGTTCTCCGTTGCTGTTCCGCGAATGGATGCCTTCTCTCTGGAGGGGAGGAACGCCCTCGCCCTTACGCAACGCGCCCGGTCATGCGAGTGCCAGCGCGCCCATCTTCCTCCTGCTGATTTTGCATTTGGATACACCCACAGTGACTGGTTTTGTACCCAAATCGCGATAATTGGGGCGCCCCGAGACTGCGAACGAATCTTTTCACGAGTCAGACGGGCCACATTCAAGGCGAGGATAACCCAAAATAACCCATTTGGAGAACCCAATTGGATAACAAGGAACCATTGGGGACGATCCGATCCAGTCAGAACCAGACAGACATCTGAACGGAAGCGAATGGGCCATGCGGAAGAGAAGCGTGTGTGAGTGTGTAAACTGGTGCCACGAGCTGTAGTGGAAGAAGGAAAAGTCGGGCCCCGCCGGCCGGCTCAGCGAATGCTCTTCAACACGCGGACAGATCAAGAAGGAGGCGGCTCGCTACTGTATACTTGAAGTACTAGGGGAGAACAGAATGCCTGCTCACGGTGGCTTTGATGATTCGCCTCCCCTCCCCCCCCGCCGACAGAGCCCACCGCTTCTGGGTGCGCATCTCATCTCCCTTCTGGGTTTGGTTGCCGTACCCACTGAGATAGAAGATTCGGGTCGCCAGCGTCCGAAACTGGTTGTCTCCGCAGCGCGGCGTGGAGTACGAGTAAACCTACACGCTCGTGTGTGATACCGTAGCGTCCCATCACCTTGACGGCCAAGACCCGATGCGGCGGCTTCCTCGCGAGGACACGGGAACTACCGCTATCTGTCCGTCGATTGTGGCACCGAGGCAGTCGAGAGCGATTACGGAAGTTGACGACAACGGACCAATGATGACGATCGAGCATGGACCGCGCACACAAGTACACACTTCCTGTTATTGGCTGCGCGGATTATTTGGACACGTCTCCTCGAGCAGGTGCAGTTTCCAACCTTTCTTGCCCGGCGCGACGTCTTCATGGCAGAGCGGGCACCGATTCGCCTTCTTCGGGTTCGGTCGCGGTGGACAGTCATTGAGCCCCACGTGCTTGTCGAAGAACTTGACGGTGATGGCTTCCCCGCAGCGATGACACTCCTTGTGGTTCTTCTTCAGCTCGCACTCAATGAGCAGATGCTCGTTGAGCCCGGAGATCTCGATGACTTGGCCGCACATCTTGCACGGGGTGAGCATGCAGCACTCGGCCCAGAAATGCTGGTCCAGCCTGTCCGAGTCGAATTTGTCGTCGACGATGCCGCAGAACGGACACGTGTACTCGTCGACCGACTCTTCATCATCGTCGTCGTCACCATCGAGATCCGCTTGAGCTGGAGGAAGCCGCGATTGAGAACGATTTTCGTTGGTCTGCCGTCCACCGGACAGTGCAGGGCCACCACGGGCGATTTCTCTAGCGGGAGCATTGCTTCGTGATTGTGCTGCTTTTGCTGTCTCGGCTTCCTCGAATGCAGTCTGGTACTCCTCGAGTTGCTTTGGTCGCAGTGGTTTCAGGTATCCCTCCACTTCTGGACCAACGAGCTGCACAGGGAAATTAAACCAAGTTTAAGTATACCAGCTGGGCATCCCACCACCAAACAGACAATTGACGTACCAAAAACAGCGAGACGGTGATCTCCTTCGCAACTTCGCGGACTTCCTTGGCTTGATGGCCGAAGCTGTTGGTCTCCTCAAGAAATGCCATGATGCCGTCGAGAGAGTGGTTTGAACCATCTTGGAGCTCGAATTTGTCCACCAAATCCTTCATCACGAGAAGTCGCCCGTGAAGAAATTTGATACCCAGTGGCTTCTTCGATCGCTTCGTCAAGTGCGACATCACGAACGAAACCCCGACGTTCTTAGCGGACGCGAGCCGCGACAGGATCGTCGATGCTTCGTCGCGGACTTTGGCTTGCGGCTCGCCTAACTTGTTGACGAGCTGTGTCGCTGTGTTGGCCAGCTAGAAATGCGTCACCCAAGTCAGTCTGTAGGACACATACAACCTCCCAGTAGTGACCGAGAACTTACGATTCCGCACATGTCCTCGCGTCGGATCCTTGCACCAAAAGACAAGAGCTTCTCCAAAAGCCGGAATGCCGACAAAGATACCTGCGCAATACGATCCCCCCCTCCGCTTTGCGCGAGGATCGAGCACACGCGTGTGACGTGGAGTGCGTCTTGTGGATACTTGTCTAGCTCCATCGTGACTTTCCGAATCGCGGCGTCGCGGTGGTTCCACAAGTTGCTGTAGAAACACTTCACGAGAAAAAGCCCAATCACACTGATGAGCTCTTCGTTCTCCTTCTCCAAAGCTGGCGGAATGTCCTCTGGATCGGGCAAATTCTCGGCATCGGGAATGCCTAGGAAGTGTGAGTTGAAGTCACCGCTCCCACCTGAGGCTCTCACTGGGTCTTCTTGGTCGTCGTCATCGTCGTGAGCACTCGAGCTTGAAGCCAAATTGCGACGACTGTTCGACTGCGCGGGTGCGTCCTCATTGTACATGGCTGCAGTGTTCTTCTTCGGCGGTGCACGGTCTTCTGTTGGCGAATACATATCTCGAGGTGAGAAATTGGAAGATGCACTCCCGCCAACAGGGGAGTTGACCACTCCCTTCGTTCCCGCGATGGCGGCGGCACCAGCGCGGGGCAGAACTTGGCTTCGCGATGCCGCCCGTCCGCCATTGCTCACCCCACCTGAGTATGCCGGTGACGGCGATGTTGCCGAGGGCATGATCGGCTGAGTCTCATTGCTCCCCACGGATCCTTCCAGCATCGCGATCTCGTCTTTAATTCGCTTTGCCAGGTCGTAGTCTTCATTCGCCACAGCTTCTCGCTTCTGTGTCTCGAGTCGCGCGAGTTGCAGTCCCATGCTCTTTAGCTGCTCCTCCATCTTCTTGAGCCGCTTCGCCTGGTCGTAATCCTCCGATGCCACCGCCTTATCCTTGGCGATCTGGATCTCTCGTATTCGCTCGGCCGTTTTCGCGTCAAACCGCAGATCAAAAGCGAGGTCGTCCACGCCTCCCGGATGGCTCGGGCTGGGCTGTGACGGCTTGGCGACGGACCGGCCTCCTCCGTGCAGCGGCTCCCCCGTCGACTTGTTGGGCAGCTCCCCGCCAACCGCAGCCGACCCCTCGAGCGGCTCGCCACACAGATTGACGGCCATGATGCCCACTTGGCTGTAGAGGTTCCGCTCGTTGATGAAGCACTGGTGCAGCACGAGCTTGACGAATGTCGCCTCGTTGTCGATGTGGACGGTCTTGAGCTCGCGGGCCATGAAGTTGCTCTCGACGTTTGACTTGAGCGTGAGGTATCTAGAGAACAGCAATCGACAAACCGCATTGACGGCGGACACCACCCACGATAAACGTCAGCCGCTAGCCTCTGCGTCATGCGTCGAGACACAATCTCCACGACGTACCCGAGCCGCGTGAAGGCAGCGTCCGTGAGGCTCGGCGACTTGCTCAGAAACAGCTCGATCTTGGTCGCGATGTGCGTCTGGTGGGAGAGAAGCTGCACCTGCGTGAGGCGGCAGAGCCCGTCGCTCAGGCGCAGGTCGAGCTCCTGCGGATACTCGCAGTTCTTGGGCGTCATGTACCCCTTGCTGCTGCTCGCGTGCTCGTTGAGCTCCCGCGCCGGGAACGCCGGGTCCTCACCCGAGCACGCGACCACCGCGAACCGCAACTTGCTCATCAATGTCTCGCGCTCTTCCCTCCACCCACAGAAAGAGAGAGAGAGAGACGGCGTCGGCGTCGGCGTCGGCCTCCGCTTTCCGCCGCGGCGTCCAATGCTGCGGCAGCTTCAACTCCCACCCGAAACGACGGGGGCTTCCATGGCGAGCAAGGTTCAACTCTTTTTGAATTGATGCTCAATTCATGTTTGAATTGTAGCAATCAGTCCTATTTCCATGACACGGTTAATCTTTCGTTGCCACCTCCAAAACACGGTCCATCTGTCTCGTCCCCTCCCCTTTTTGGGTTGTTGTCGTTGGTGTTCAGGGATAAAAAACTACCCACTCACACTAACGGAGTGAGCAGCTCCATCGACGACTGACCCATGGCGGCGGCGAAGAAGAAGTCGCGCGCGATCGCCGAGAGCGACGAGAGCGACGGCGGCCGCTCGTCCGCTTCCTCGCGCTCGGGTTCTGGATCGGGCTCTGGATCGGATTCCGGCAGCGGCTCCGGCTCCGGCAGCGGCTCCGAGTCCGACTCGGGCAGCGGCAGCGGCTCGGGCAGTGGATCGGACTCTGGATCGGGCTCTGGATCG